>PVJI01001966.1:0-159045 GCA_004026765.1 Micronycteris hirsuta | reverse complement strand
GAGGGAGAGAAACAGCAATGTATGGTTGCCTCTCACATGGCCTTCATGGGGACCTGGCCCGCTGCCCAGGCATGTGCCCCGACTGGGAATCGAACCGGGACCCTCTGGTTCCCAGCCCATGCTCAATCCAGTGAGCTACACCAGCCAGGGCTGTAAGGCCTAACTTTCATTCAGAAGTAAAGTACGCAGCTTTTATGTACAGTTCGCTGAATTTCTGTACATTGATATACCCGGTCACTCGTCACCCAATTAAGACAAAGGGTGTATCCAGCTACCCTTCCCACCCCCACAACATTCTTGGGTCCCCTGCCCATCAGTAACCTTCCTCTCTCACCACAGGTTAGTTTTGCCTGTTCTTGAACTTGACGTAAATGGAATCAGAATGGAGTCATACAATAGGTGCTCCTTTGTGGCTGGCTTCTTCTGCCTACACTCTGTCTTGGAGACTCTTCACTGCAGCGCCGTAGTCAGTTGCACGAGCATGCTGGGACTTATTTATCCATCTTATCATCAGCCCCAGGGTTTGAGAGGGCCCCGGGGTTTGTCCACGCATGGGACGTTGCCGGGAACATCCACAGGCAGCTTGTTCGTGGACACAGGCACTCATTTTGTTTGGGGACATCTCCAGGGTGAGCTTGTGGGATCCGAGGGTGTGATCAGCCTTAGCAGGTCCTGTCCAGTAGTTTTTCAAAGTGGTTGCACCAGTGTGCCGTCTCAGCAGAACTTCGAGAGTGTTCTGGTCGCTCCGTGGCCTTGCCCACGTTCGCTACCGCCCACCCCACGTAGGCCCCTTGGTGGCGACCGTGCTTGGACCTGCCTGACATTTGTTCAGCCAACAGCGGACGTCTCTCCTCCTCCTCCTTTCTCCTTTCTCACCGCCTCCTTCCTCTGTTTCTCTTCCTTCTCCTTTTCCTTCTTCCTCTTCCTCTTTTTCTTCTTCTGAGTGTATTTTGCATAAAGCTGGATACCAGGAAATAATTGCTATGAAACAATGCAGTTGATGTGAAAGCTTATTGTTAACTATTGAAATGCGGAAAGGGCCTGCATGTGTCATCGCAAAGCCCCACCTGCTCCTCCACCCGTGGGGAGACGCGGCTCACGCCGTGACCACCGCTTCTGCTTTCCGAGGGGGTCCTTCATGCCCCTGTCTTGCCAGGGCCCTGCTTCCTTAAGGCCACGGTTTAGGGTGTGCTCAAGCCAGAAACGAGGGTTGTCACCTGTGGCCAAGGAGCCCAGCGCTTCTTGCTAAATGTCCTCCCCGCATTGGATGTACCAGGCCCTTGTGCTTTCACATGACCCCCTTCCCTGAGATCGGAGCCGCTGAGTCGAGGGTCTGTGCCCCTGCCCCTCCCTTTCACCCAAGAAGTGGCGCTGTTCTTTGGTTTTGAATCTTCTCTTAGGTAATCAGGTCAGGCCAAGTGCAAAGGAGTGAAATCTAGAGGGAGGGACAGGTCACTGAGCCACAGTGAGACCAGCGGGCATTTTCTGTTGCCTCGGGAAGTGGTTACTGGATCGGCGCTGTGCTGCACGGGCAGTGTGCGAGACCGCGCTCACGCCCGTCCCCACCTGTGCCTGTGGGGAACGTGTCTGTTCCTGGCCCTGTCATTTCCTCCCAGTCAGCTGGGCCAGATGCTCCAGACACTGTTAATGAGACGCTGAGGGATTTGGCCGGGTGCTGGCCTTCGAGTTCAAGGGGACACAACCCTACACGAGGAAGCTGAGGGTGAAGCGGTCGGTGGCTCTGCTTACCTCAGAGCCAAACAGACTTCTGCAACAGGAAATGCCGCAAAGACTAAACACCCATTTGGGACTCTCCTCGCTGTTCTTTGCGATGAGGGCGCTGAGGGCGGGCTGGCACATGTGTTTTGCTCTGGAGCCTTATGAGTGCAGAGCCAGCTAAAGGCCTGGGAAAGGAGTGTCTGGGGACCAGAAAAAGAAAACCAAGGTGTGTCTCTGTCCTCAAGGAGCCCATAATTGGGAATTCACTGAGAAGATCCTGCTAAGCCAGCCCTCCTGACTCACAGGTGGAAACTGGGCCACATTCTTGTAGAATTCCCCCAAGGTGGAAGGTGCCAGCGGCCTTTGCTGGAGGTGGGGCACGTGGACTGCGATGGAAGCCTGCTGGCCTGGCTTCCGGTCTCGGCCCTACCACTCTGGGGTGTGTGCTTTGCATCAGGTGCCGTGGATACGAATCCTTCCTGTCTATGCGGCAGGCACGGGGCCTAGGGGAGACATTCATTCAGTGGCCATGTAAATAAATGCAGCATTCTACCTGGGATGTGTGAGAAAAAGCAGGGGGTGCAGGGCGCACCTGTGACCCGAGGTAGAACTAGTTGTGCGGAGTGAGCACTGTGTGTCTGGGTGAGTGATTCCCTAAGGGTGAGTAAGTCTCCACTGACAGGCAGGGTGGAGAACTGGGTTCGAGTCAGGAGGAGCAGCATGTGCAAAGGCCCTGAGGTGTGTGAGAACTTGGGCCCCACCGTGGCTACAGTCAGAGGGTGACGAGGTGACGATGGTACCAGGGAAAGCTGGAGAGCAGGTGCTGAGGGTCCTGTGATGCCCTTGGGAGCCACAGAGGGGCAGAGCAATGAGGAGCCTTTGGAAGTTTTTAAGCAGGGGAATGACATGATAGAATGTACACTTTTCAACACGTCACTTTGGCTGTTGGGTGGAAAATACATTGTAAGGAATCAAAATGGGGTGGGATTAATTTAGCCATAAAAAGGTGTGGTTTCCACATGGGCTACAACGTGGGTGAACCTCAGAACTGTGATGCTGTGTGAAAGCAGCCGGATGCAAGAGTTTGCCTAATTGTTTGATTCCACTTGTATGAGATGTTCAGAGGTGGCGAATCCATAGGAACAGGGACATTGGGGATCACCAGGGGCTGGAGGGAAGGGGGTGGAGGGTCACTGCTTGATGGGCATTGGGTTTCCTTTGGGATGAAGAACATGTTTTGGAACTAGGTTTGCACATTGCGAATAGTTAATGCTACTGAGTTTACATTAAAGTGCTTAGTTTTATATTATGCAAATTTCACCTCAGTATAACCAAAAGTTAAAAAAAAAGTGGGATCAGAAGCCTGATTGACAGGCAGTGGCGGCAGCAGCTCCAATGAGGGTGGAGGGTGGCTTGGATTGGAAGATGGGATTGGAGACAGGAGGCAGTGAGCCGATTTGAAGAAGAGGCAAGAATTCTCAGGGTCCTTTTAGCTTGGATGTTCTATGCAAATTAGGCATCAGGAAGGTTGGAAGAACTTTACTAGATCCCAACATTGGAATGGCCCTTTGCTGTTCATGGTAAAACAAATACGTTCTCCTAAGCAGAGATTACAGCCCCAGAGCTGGGTGTCTTCCTTCTGTCGGTGGGTGGTGTCAGCTGAGCTAGGCTCTGGGGCTGCTGCGGGCACAGCGTGCCATGTCAGGGAGCCCTGACTTGCCCGCCCATCCAGAAAGCAGCACGGTCCCCTCTGGGTTCCTGTAGCCCCAAAGGATGGAGTGGCCCTTGCCAGTGTTTCATGTCACCTCATTTTCCAGCTTTCTCAAAAATTGGCTCCATTTCCAGAGAAGACCTTTATGTAATATCTAATATCCTGTGAAGACTGTGGAGAGGATATCCTTTTTAATTGCATCTGCAAAACACTCGCCAACTCTTAGTACGCAGTCACAATCATTAGACACAGTTATCTGTGTCTGTTTTCTTCTCTGAGCATGCCTGGGTGATGAGGGGAGGCGGGAAAGGTGAGTCCCACATCCTGCCCACAAAGGCATCCTTGGGGTGCGGGAAGCGATACAGGATCTCCTTCTCCCTCCAATGAGCAAATGGCTGTGCATCCTCCCACATTCCCTTCCTCCTGGCCTCTCTTCTGTCCTCCCACCTGCCCATCTCTCTATCCTCCCACCCTCTCTTCCTTCCTTGCATCCGTCCACTCCACCATCTACCCATCATCCTCCCTTCCTTTGCTGTTTCCACCTTCTGTCCACCCATCTGTTCATCAACCCACCCATCCATCCGTCCATCCATCCACCCTCTCATTCTTCTCCATTTCTTTTATCCCTTCTCTCTTCCCGTTCTCTTTTATTTCATCCATTTGTCCTTCCATTCTTTCATCCTCTCATCCTCCCTCTCTCCATCCCTTCTTTCCAGGCTTCCATCCTGCTTTCCTCCCATTCTCTCCATCTTTTATTAATGAATCCTTCTTTTTTCATCCTTGCTTCCATTTGTCCATCTACCCACCCTTCCTTCCATCCATCCATCCATCCACCCACCCATCTATCTGTCTGTTCATTCATCTTTTTATCCATCCCTCTGTGCAACTATCATTTATGTATATACTTGCCACAGCGCCCTGGTGAGAGGACACACGGGGCTGCCAGCCCAGGCCCTGGGACGAGGCGACTCCGCAGGCACACCCGAGCTCCTTGGAGCAGTGGGCCTCCTGGAGAGGGCGGCTTTTGGGCTGCGTGTGTGGAGGCCTCCAGTCTCCCATGAACACACCTGCCTAGGCGCTCCATCCAGAACTCTGAACATTTGCAAGGAGGGCTCACTTTGGCCACAAGAGGGCGCCCACCTCCTGGCCAGACCTGAATGGGGTTGTGTTGAGGGGTGGGGAAAAGAGCAGGAAGGTTGGTTCTGATGCTGTTTTAAACCGAATTCTCTTAAACTGACCACCTGAACTCTTTGGGAAGGGGAGAAGTGTTTCAGAACCAGCTTGAAAGGTTCATTCTGTTCGGCTGGTGTCAAACAAGGGGCTGAGATCTGAAAATGGAAAATACCACAGGTTCCTGCTCTCAGGGAGCCCACAGCTGAGTGTGGAAGACAGAGTGTTAGGATGTAATGTGATAAGTGCTGAGTCTTAATACAGATCGATCATTGAATAAGCATTTAATGAGCACCTACTGCATGCCAGGCTTTGTGCCACTTGCCCAGGACAGGGAAATGAACAATACAGAATCATTGCTCTCAACGACCCACAGTCCACTTGGGAGACAAAAACAGAAAGAAGATATTTGGAAAAATAGGAAAGTCTAGCCACAGAGATATAAAAACATTTCAGGAGACTTGAGAGGAACAGCCTCCTCTTAGGAGGGAAGAGGCAATATCAGGAAAGGCTTCTTGGAGGAAGAACACTCAACCCTGGCTGGGAGCGATTGGGGTATCAAGGAAGGCTTCCTGGAGGAGAGGGTACCAGAGCCAAGTCATAAAAGACAAATGGGGATTAACCAGGCCAAGAAGGGGACGGCATTCCAGGCAGTGGGGACATCATAGGCCAAGGGTTGAGGGTGAGAAACGGCACAGAATAGTGGCTGGAGCACAGTGAGGGGTGTGGGGAGAGCCCAGGGCTGGGCCAGGGTGGGAGTGGGAGTTGGGCATCATGCTTAGGTGTTCGGTCTCCCTGCTCTCATTTTGTGAGTGCATGGATACATTTCCCGTTCCTCTCTTTGTCTCCCTTCCAGAGCCAAGAAGAAAAGCAAGCCCTTGAACCTCAAGATCCACAGCGGCGTGGGCAGCTGTGAGAACATCCCGTCTCAGCAGCGCTCCCCGCTCCTGTCCGAGCGCTCCCTCCGCTCCTTCTTCGTGGGACATGGGCCTTTCATGCCCTCCACCCCTCCCGTCCACACGGAGGCCAGCTTCTCCTCAAGTAAGTCGCCTGCACCCTTTCTTTTCTTTGGTGAAAATGCTTGCAAAGTATTCACTGAACACCCTGCACCTGCATCCGCCAGCCAACCGCCCCCCACCCCGCGCCACACACGCCCCTTTGAAGGGTTTCAAAGGGAAGGGGGCGTCCCTGGCACTCAGGAGGTTGACAGGCTGTCGTCATTGGTCCCACAGGTGTGTGGGGATGACAGAGGGAAGCAAGGACGCAGGGGATTCAAGGACAGAAACATCGGTGTTTTTCCTCTTTCCTGCTTCTCAGCAGCCTGGTCACAGGCAGTTTCTTTTTCTGCTGTGCATAAGGCTTCCGTGATTATATTTTGTGAGTTTTTCCCCTCATGCAGGTCAACACAATGTAACCTTTACATCTCCGAGATGCATTCAGGCTCACACTGGGCTGAGCATGGCCTGGAGTGGTTTACATTCCGCTCCCACGGAGTCCGCTGCAGACAAAGCTGTTATTGCTCAGAGCAGAGATGGAACTTGCTGGTGATCAAGGGCTTAGGTCTTAGAAGGCACTTAATCTTCTCTGCCCAGAGGCCCGTTTTGCCGAACAGGCACAGCTGTGTTCAGAGGGGAGCCCCTGAACCCGTCTTCCAGCCAAGCCAGGAACTTGTACTGGTGTGGGAACTCGGGAGGCGTGGGGCTGCGGGATGTGGAGGAAGCCGCCCCAGGCCCTTAGGACAGCCGCAGGGGGTCCATGTGGTAATGCTGCTCCGGTCAGTGATAAGTGGTGTTTACGGAGCCCCAGTCCATGCTAATCCACATGCGTGATTCCATTTCTCTCTTGGGATGACCCAAGACACAGACGAATTATCCCCATTGCATAGATGATGAAACTGAGGCTTGGGGGCATCAAAGAACTTGCCTGAAGTCGCACAGCTGTGGAGTAGTCAACCCAAGATTCGAATCTGCGTTCTGTTCTATTGTGATGCATGGCTTGATCACCAAGACCCCTCAAATATCCCGCAGGATGCCTTTCTCTAAATGTTGGGATGGCTGTGGGCCCTTTAAGAATTTGGTGACATCCTTTAACTCTCTCTGGACACTTGCACATGCAGCCTCTGTGTTAAACATCCAACCTCTGTGTCCAGGGTCAAGACCGTTGGGCTCAGAGCTCTGGCTGAGCCCAGCTGGGCAGTGGGGCTGGGGTGGAGCGGCGAACTCAGGGACAGCCCATCAGGGTGGGGCATGCGTCCACCGCGGGAATCAGCAGAGACCCGTGTGGACGTCAGTTAGGAGACGTTCCAGAGCCTGGCTCATTTGGGTGCCCAGGGGGTGCGGGGCCTGAATCAAGCAAACCAAAATAGCACCTGCAACCCACGTCAACACCAGAAAGCCAATTTATCAATTTGTCGGGAGAAATCACTGTCAGAGAGAGCAGAAACACTCCCTGAGGGTGGGCCTGCGCGGCGGGAGGGGCAGGGAGGGCGGCCGGGGGAGCCTGGAGGAGGAGAAGGTGCGAAGACATCGCGGTGGAAGGACATAGCAATGGAGGGACAGCGGTGGGGTGAGGCAGGACATCCTGGCCCTGGAGGGCGGTGCCTGGGTTCCAGTCCCAGCTCTGCTACTTTGGAGCCCTGTGCCTGACCCCGGGCCAGTTAAGAGCCTCTTTGAGACTCAGTTTCCTCATCTGTAAACTGGGGAAAACAACAGACTCCTCACAGATGTGTGTGAGGGTTAGATAAGCTCAAGTCTGTCAAGTCATCTGCAAGGCGCTTAGCACAGGCGGCGCTTAATGAATGGCAGGTGGTGTTAGGGTATTTATTAGCCCCTTTTCCCTACAGCATTTCTGTCCTCCAGCTCCACGGTGAACTTGGGGGGCGTGGCTCTATGCCTTTCCCTTGACGCCCTCTTTCCCATGGTCCTGAGCGAGCTTGGAATTCGCCTTGGCCTGATGTGGTTGTCGGCGGCGGCCAGTTTTGTCTTTGGCCATCGTCATCCTACGAGAGAGTGCCCTCAGGGCCACTTCTGAGAGTCTGGGCACAGCTCTGTACTTTAGTTCGGGCCAGAGCAGAAACACATGCAGCTTGCTTCATAAAAACAAACAACCACACGGACTTGCGTGTTCGGGCCCCTCCTCACCCACCCTGGTCTCCTCCTGAGAGGAGCGGCTTCTCCGTTTGCCCGTGGCCGGGAGCGAAGTCCATAAATGAACGCCAGCTCCTGGCACGAGGAGGCCCTAGACGCACAGTGGCCTCTTCGGCGCCAGTGCTGGTCCTCGCTGGCAAAGAGGCCGCCCCTCACCCTGTGGAAGCGGGACGGCAGCGTTTGAGTCTCCCGCTGGGAGAGTGAGCGTGCAGCCCGACAAGTGGCTGGACCCCTGGGCCAGTCCCAGCTCCGACGACCCTAACAAATACCAGCACGAGGCAGCCAGTGGCACGGGCTCCAGACTGGGATGCGGGAAGCTCCCTCGGGCTCAGTGCTGCCCCAGTTGCCTGTGGGACTTTGCCCCCACCTTCTCACAGTTAAGGCTCACCCCGCTCTTTGAGGCAGGCATTAGTATTCCCACCTTACAGACAAGGAAACTGAGGCCCTGGAGGGGAATGATTTTGCCTGTGTGGTAGGTGTTGAACCCAGCTCTGACTCCAGCCTCCTCAGATCCTCTCTCTTTAGTGCAGTGAGTTCCTGTCTGTCTCTGGGTCTCAGTGTCCCCAACTGGACAGTGAGAGACTCCATGAGGGTCTGTGTCAGAGCTTAGAAACCCTGTGATGCCAAGACTTGCCCAGTGAGCTGTACCTAGGCCCCTCTTTTAAATCAGGAAGCCAGTTTTGGGGACTCTGGAGGGGCTTTTGGGGGAACACAGCTGCTGGGCGCTCGTCCCCCCTTGCTTGAAGTCATCCGATCCCCTCACCACTCTTGAGTTTCAGAAGAGAACTTCCTGCCTCTAGGCGCCCCCTGTGCCAGCCTCCCACTGACCCAGCCGAGGCAGCCCCTGAGGCTGTGTCCCTGACAGGCTGAGTCCCTCTGCCCATTTGTCACTGTCTGCTCTGGCCGTGGCTTCACTGTGAAGGCTGGTGATGTGCCATCTCACTACCCCTGGCCGTAATGCCGGGAGGCAGCATCAGGCAGATCTGGCCGTTCCGTGGCCAAGCCTCGGACCCTCAGGGTGCTGAGCCACCTTGGACAGGCTGTGAGAAGGACTTCACCTCCTCGGGCCTTTCCCTGCTTCCCTGGGCTGGGGACAATGAGCAGGGGAGGGAGGGGAGTGACAGGCGTCCCCACTTGTGGAGGAATCTATCTCCAAGGTTAGCCATGTGCGAAACACAACTGACCAGCTTCTCCCGTGCTCTGTGGAAGGGGCTGACTCAGGCCGAGAACCTGCTTTCCGGAGCAGAGAGCAGTGGACTTGGCTCCCTGTCCTTGCTGTGTTTATTGTGTTGCCTCTGGCCTGCGTGTTGCCCCAATAGTGTCTGGTTGGATGCTGTCCATCCGTGGACCATTTTTGGTCCAACAAGCTGTTTTCCTGTGAGTCCATGTAGGTTCCCTCTGGTCCCAGAGGACTTAGGTCAGGCAGCCTCTGTGACCCTTACAAATAGGCTTCTTCCACCCAGGCGGAAGGTGATCTTTCATTACCTGCTGGTGAGAGAGATTTCAGGTTTGTGGCAGCAAAACAGTTGCTGATGTCGTTGGGTAAGTCACTGACCCCCGAGCCCGTTTCTACCCGGCAAAGACTGGTGGGGACAAAATGAGGAATGCATGTAAATTTCCTAACCTGGGCGGCGCTGGAACGCGGAGTCTCGGTGAAGGGTAGCTTCGGGAGCTGTTGCTGTGATGGGATAGCTTGTAACAACGATGAGAATGGCGATAATAATAGCAACTGGCATTTGCTGTGTTGACAGTGTTCCAGGCATCGCAGTTCGGGCAGAGCCGTTTACTTCTGTTCTTTCATTTAAGCTTCACACGCCTCCACGTGGTAGGTCCTGTTATTGTCCCATTTTACAGATGAAGGAACCGGGGCTGAGAGGGTTTGTCAAACTCTCTCAAGGTCACGAAGTCAGGAAGGAGGTGGAGTTTGCCCTCATTCTGAACCCACCACCCTTCAGTCACCTGCAGAGCAAGGTCACTAAGCAAAGCCGTCTTCCCCGAAACCTGCTTGTTCTTCAAGTCAGGGACCTCATGCAAGAATGAGTTGCGGGCAGCTTCAGCTTCTGCACCCCTCCGTCGGGGCATCTCGGGTAGAAGAGGTGGAACGACAGGGTACTTCTCTTTCCTACCGTTTTCAGTGTGTTTCTATATGAGCCGCCTGTGGGGGTCGGGCACTTCAGAGCAGCATCCACCAAAGGGGACAAGTGACTGATGATTCCCAGACTTCCCCATCTTGGCCCTAATGACACCAGCTGGAGTTTTATCTGAGGCCCCTGTCTTATGAAATACCGTCCTTCACGAGGGGTCTTGGAAGAGAGCATGCGCTCCCCTTGTCCTGTCTCCCCCTGACCTCTGCTCATCTCTTGTCCAAGCAACGCCTGCTCTTTGTCCGGGGAGGGGACCAGGCGACAGAGCGGTGACCCTCCACAGAGGGTCTGGCCTGGTGTGCCTGGGGCTGCGTCAGAAGCCTGATTGGTGGAAGGAGGTGGCAGCAGGTAGCAATAAAGACGGATGACGCCAAACTGCCTACTCCCGAGAAACCAGCCGCCGGAAGGGTTATGAAGAGACGCAGGAGGAGGGCGATTATATAATGGGGCTTAATGAGGCTTGAGGCCAAGGTTCATTACCCGCTGAAAGAAGGGGAAGAGGGGCGCCTGTTTTCACGGAAGTTTGCTGCCCAAAAAACTCATCTCAGAATCGGGAGAGATGCTGAGAAGTTTGGGTCTGACCTGACTTGGCGTCAGCAATTCCAAGGGGAAAACATGCAAATTGTTGGAATGACCGAAAGAACTTCTACTTCCCGAGAAGGCTGCTCCCCGCCCTCCCACCCCTCTAGCAGACACAGAAAGCATCTATGTTGCCTGACGTTGGTGCTGCACCCTGTTGCTACAGTTTAGGAACTCAGGTCCCAGCAGGTCCCTAACGTGCACGGAAGCTCTGCTACTTGCCAGGCAGGTGCTTTGTAGGCATCAAAATACATATACCTGGAAGCAAACAAAGTGATACGGAAAGGTTCCTAATGAAAAACACGGGTCCCTCGCACCATCCCTCTGCCGGCCTGCCTTTCAGAGGCTCGCTCTGCGGTCACTTCTGCAGTTTAAACTGGGTCGCACCAGGGCTTCTCAAAGGGCGCCCTGCACCAGCTGCGACAGCGTCACCTTCGAAGGCTTCCTAGAAATGCAGTTTCCTGCTCTCTTCCTTCCAGACCTCCCGAGTCAGACGCTCCGGGAAGGGGCCCAGCCACCTGAGTCTTCAACAGCCCTCTGGGGGTTCTGCAGGCTGACATCCGAGAATCACTCGGTTACATGACAATTTTTATTTTGCAATAATTCAAATCACAGAAAAGTTGCAAGAACAATACAAAGGACTCCTGTACCCCCTTTGCTCAGATTCCCCAGTTTTGAACGTTGTTGTACCTTTGTCTTCTCTCTGTAACCCCCACCCCATTTTCTTTCTTATTTTTACGAACATTTGAGACCAGGTTGCCTACTCTCTTACATAACCATGTAGTTACCAGAGTCAGTAAACTTGACATTGAATCAAGAGTTTCATCTAATCATATTCTAATCTCAGCTATTGTCCCGATAGAATCCTTTAGAGCATTTTTTTGTCGTTGTTTATAGCATCCAGTCCAAGATCACATGTCGCATGTAGCAGCGTCAAGCTTGAGCAGCCCCTCAGCCTGGCTGGCTGTGACTTGGACATCTTTGACGAGTAGGGACCAGCCACTTGACCGAAGGCCCCTCAGTCTGGGTCTGTCTGACGTTTCTTGGGACTAGACTCAGACTGTGCAGCGTGGGCATGCGTTCTTCACCCGCGCTGTGTTCTTCTCAGTGAGCGTCCCTCCCATGTGGGGCCACGGCTGCCTGATCTTTGAATTTTTCTAAAGAAGTCAGAGGCTGTGACTTTTATGAGAAATCTCCGAATTTGAGAAAGTCAGCAACTCAGTGTGAAATCTTTGGACGTTGTGTGTGGTGGTATTAAATGGCTCCGCAGGCGTGTGGGTCGCACTGGGTCTGGGGGCTCCCGGCTTTTAAACTCTGCTGTAGAATCAGAGAGGTCAGAAGGGGAAGGGGCCTCAGAGATCACTGAGTCCAGCCCCTCACCTTCCAGATGGGACAGCGAGGCCACAGAGCAGAGGGACTTGCTCAGAGTTACAGAGCCAGGGTTTGAAGTTGGGACTCCTGATGGCCAGCTGATGGCTTTCTCCGTCACGCTGCGCCTGTCGCCTCTGCTGCTACTGGAAGTGCTGCAGAGGAAGGAAGCAGCGTCCTTGTTTAAAAGGTGACATGTTTAGTGTGTATGGAGGGCTGGTGGGATGTGTGTGTGTGTGTGGCTTTGTGCTGAGTGCCTGGGTACTTCTGGGTTTTTATCATCCACTCTCCTCTGGCCTGCCTGCACAGCTGGCCCTTCCAGCCTTAGCACACACAATTTGGGCTCAGCATGCAAGAGCCAACCTTAGGCCTTTTGTTATGATTGCTCCCGCCAGGAATTGCGGCAACAAAAATTGGTGGGTAAGTGGTTGGCCTTCAGAGCCGGCGGGGGTTGGGGGTGGGTCACTTGTGTCTATGGGAGTGAGTCTTGATCCTCAGTCAGGTACTTGCTGTTGGCGTGGGCAGTCCCGTTCCATGTCACCAGGACCTGTGTCTGACTGTGCCTTTGTCCAGTGACATCCCCTAGTAGGATCTCTCGGGTTTAGGTGGGTGTCATAGCAACAAGAAAGGAAGGAACAAGTAATGCTGCTGTGGAGTGGTACATGCAGTGTGTACACCAGGCATTCAGATTCCCCACTCGTGCTCCTGTGTCCCCATTCTACAGACGAGGAAACTGATGTTCCAAGAGGAGAAATGCATGACTTGAGGTGATACAGAGCCAAGAACAGAAGCCACGGCACCTTCAGATGCCAAGTCACATGCTCTCTCTGCATGTAACCTGGCCTGACCTGATTTCCTCGGGATGTAGCGGGTTGTTTTAATCAAATTTGTCTCCTGCCCCAAGAAAACTGTTTCTTCCCTAGTGGCCCCATCTTACATGTCTACTCAGTTGGGCAAGTGCGTATTTTATCTAGGTGTGCTCATTGGCCCTTCCTCTCCACAGCGCCCCTCTCCAAGTCTTGTTGAATTAACCTTCAAAAACAGTGATCCAGAAACTTTTTTTTTCTGTACAGGGCCAGAGAGTAAATATGTTCAGTTTTGCAGGCTGTGCAGTCTCTGTCACAGCTGCTGCTAAAGCGTGAAGCCACCACAGACAATACCAAGGCAAGTGGTGTGGCTGTGTGCCAATAAAGCTTTATTTACAAACACTGGCAAGGGGCCAGATTTGGCTAACAGGATGTAAATTTCAACTTCGGTTCTTTCACTTTTTTCCATCTTCTCCATCACCACCACCCTGGATCAAGCTATGAAGTAGTCTCCAGATGGATCTTTCATGCCTACTTTGGCCCCAAATCCCATCAGTGGAAGTACCGTAATCTGCTCCAGTTGAGAATCTGGCCCCCAAGCCCAGGTGAAGATTCTTCCATGGCCGCCTGTTGTTCATGGGTGACAGCCCAGAACCTTGGCCTGGGTGAGCTGGCTCCTACCTCTCCTCTCGTCTCTTCTTGCTCCTTCTGCCCCACTGGCCTTTAAACAAATTCCTGCCTCAAACCCTTAGGCTACAGCCACCCCCTGATTGTTGTGACTTCATCTGAATCCCACTTCCTTGGGGAAGCATTCCCTAGGCCCCCAGGTTGTATTAGTTAGATCTTCTCTCATTTTCCCGTACTTTCTTCAGAAACACTAATCACCATTTGCAACCATCTGTTTGCTCATGTGAGTCTTTGCTGAGTGCCCTGTTCCCCCAGTACCAGCCTCACGAGGGCAGAGACTGCACAGTTCTCTCCCTCACTGCTGTGTCTGCAGCCCTTCGCACAGGGCTGGCCCACGTAGATTCTTGTGAATGGACAAGAATGTTTCTGAACATTCGCTCTGTGCCCAGCGCTGAGCCTTCTGCTACTGGGCATCCAGAGGGCAGAAGGAAGGAGGATTCTGCTTCTAGAGCTCCAGACTGCAGAGCTGGCTGGGTTTGGCATCACAGAGGCAGGGACTGAAGTTGCTGGACGTCGATGCACTTTTGGGGATTTTATGAATGATCATCCTGCCTTAATTGACCAGAGAAGCAAGCGGCCAAGCAAAAGAGCCAAAAACGATTTTGTTGATTGGAAAATGAGCAGGTCTTTATCACTGCATGGTGGTCCTGACATATAGCTTGAGACATGTGGTGACACACAGCAAATAACCAAACTTGGGCTTTTTTTGGTTGTTTGTTTGTTTTCAGTAGGAAGGTCATTTATTGGCACATGTAACTGAAAAAGCCAGGGGATAGTAGGCTTCAGGTATGGCTGTATCTAGGGGTTCAGTTCATGTCAGGACTCTGTCTCTCTGTCTCTCTGAGCTCTGCTTTTCTCTGGGATGGTTTCGCTTTCAGGCTCCGTACGGTGGCACGATGGCTGCAGAAGTCCCAGCCCCTTCGCTGTCTGGCCCACAGTAGAGAAGTGAGATTGTTTAGGTCTGAGATGCACTGGTTCAACCAGCATGGCCACGTGCTTAACTCTAAACCAATCAGTGGGGCCAGGAAAATTGATGGAAACTTACTGGCTTAACCCTGAGCTGTGGCCTTTATCTTTGGGCTCAGAGACTGAGGGCTTTGTCTCACGGTGCCCATGCTGCTCTGTCCCAGGCCACCGTCAGAACAATCTCTGCTGAAAGTCGGGGCGGCACCAGGCAGGTGGGGGGGCACTTAGCATCCACATTCATCTCTGCCTCTTACTCCCCTCTTCTCTGTTTACTTTCCCTGTCATATCTGCCCTAATGTCTGTCTGTCTGTCCCTCTGGATCAGTGTCTTTTTCTGTCAGTTTCACCCAGGAACACGGTCGCCCACCTCCTTTCTCCCTCCGTGTCACCTTCTCACTCTCAGTCTTGCACCCACCTTTGCCTCTCGCCGTCCCTTTCTCTCCTCCTCCCGCTCCTGCCTCCAGGTCCCCGCCATCCAGCCTCCTGAGCTCCCCGCCCCTCTATGCTGCGCTCCTTGAAGGAGATGATCTGGAGATGGAGGGGGAGGGGGAGGAAGGGGGGAGGACCCACCCCCACCCCCCTTCCCAAAACCAGAGCACCATCTTGGGAGAAAGGCCTAGGATTTGGTGCTAAGCGCTGACGGGAGGAGAGGAGGGAGGGGCGGGTGGCAGGCCAACAGTCTCCGTGGCCACTACTCAGCTCTTCTGTAGTAGCCTGAATGCAGCCTTAAGTAATCAAACAGGCAGGGCTGTGTGCCAATAAAATTTAATTTATAAAAACAAGCAGTGGGCCAGCTTTGGCTCAGACTTCAGGGCCAAACAAGACTTGGTTTCAGATCCCAGCTGTGCCCCCTACAGGCTGGGAAGTCTTGGGAAAGTGATGCTCGTGAGCCTTGGTTTCTCATCTGCAAAGTTAGGAAAACAGGGAACTTGCTGGTTCATGTACTGAAAAAAAAAAAAGAAAAAATCTAGGTATAAACAAGGGCTTCAGGATCAGCTGGATCTAGGAGCTCAGTGTCCTCAGAACATGTTCTTTCTCTCTCTCCATCTCACAGTCTGACTTTCCTCCCTGTGGGTTTCATTCTCAGTTAGGCTCTGCCTTCATGGGGCCCTTGGCTACTCCAGGATTCCAATTTTACAGATCTAGGTGCATCAGAAAAAGGAGTCCCAGTATTAGCTCTGATTGGTCTGATGGGGCACACACATATGTCTGTCCTGAACCGATCACTCTAGTCACTTAGATGGAATACACCATGCGGCATGCATCACTGGCCCACTCCTGAAGTTAATGGGTGGAGTCACCCCCACTGTACCAGTTGGATTATGATCAGGGGGAACAAATCTCCAAGGAACTCCAGGGTGATATAACTCCCAGAAGCAGGATGCTGAGCAGGCAAGAGAAACTATTGCCCCCTGTAAAAATCCACAGGTCGGGGGGCTGAGCCCCTGTGATTCCTGCTCTCACATGTTTCTCTCCTCGTTGAGTAGCCAGGAAGAAGGATGAATGATATTTCATTCAGAAGAGGAACATGAACCTGCCTGACAAGTATTCCCCTCTCTGCTTACATGAGACTCCCGCTTTCAGAGGGTGTTTGGAATCTCTTTTTTCCCTTCCCCATCAGCTTTCAGCTGGCCGAAGGAATAGTTTCTAGTCTAGTGGTTTCCAACCTTGGTTGTACAGTCAAATCACTGGGAAGTTGTTTTTAAAAATTCTGATTCCCAGGATGCTTCCATTCCAGTGACATCAGAGTCCTGGGAGGGTGGGGCCCAGATGTCAGTACTTTTTAAAGCTCCCTGGGTGACTGCAGTGTGCCCCCAAGGTCAAGGACCCCTGATCCAGCTGGAGTAGCTAGCGTGTTCAGAAGCTGTTCTGGGTAAAGCTAAGCTCTCATAGGAATTGCTGAACTCCTACGACGTCAGTGTGGGTGCTGAGAACTTTCTCTTCTCATCTTGAGCCCTACAAATAAATAGAAAACAGGCTTTGGCCTGTGATCGGGTCCTAAGTGATTTACAGGTGATGGGGCCCTGCTGGGGCCATAAATCACTGGCACTGTTCCCGCTTACTAACACCCTAGTGACTTCAGGTTGTCTGGCCCCTGTGCCGCATCTTCAGCTGAGCCGGCGCTGAGACATCTGCGCAGGCCCCTGAATGCACATTTGCAGGGGTGGAGGAGGTGGGCGGGTGGGCGGGGGGGTGTGAAGTACACAGAGCTGTAGTGCCTGGGGTGTGGACGGACACATCGGGCAGTGGGCACAAGGTCAGTGAGGAGACTGATGGCTGCTTGGAGGGTCCTGGAGCGTTGCCTTTCCCCCCAGTCCCGGGGCGGTTCATTCACTGGACACATGTGTTTGGAGGACTGGCAGTGTCGGGGCTGCGTGGTGGTGTCAGAATAACACTGCTGGCCCCATCCCTCGGGCGCAGAACGAGGGGAGGCCCGGCAGTCCTAGGTGCGGTGTCCGGACCGGCTGCGTCAGAGCCTCCTTCCCGTCCCATCTCTCAGCCCGGGCCCGGAACCTGGGTATTTAATGAGCTCCCGTGGGATTCTGACAGAGACGCAGCCCCCCAAGCAGGGTTGGCACCTGGCGATGTTTCTGACCAGCTTCGAGCCAGATTAAAAAAAAAATTAGGACAAGAAACATACTATTTCCATGACGTGTGTTAGTGAACTTAATAAATAGCCCTTTAGCCTGAGATAATACCCTTCACATCTTTCGGTGTTAAATGCCTTTTTAAAGTGGAATGATGGAGGCTGTAACGGGGTAAGGAAGGGGAAGGGTCAGGTCAAAGAGCACGTTTAAAGGACCCCGGACAAGGACAACGAGGGGATTGAATGTGAGAGCTCGAGGGCGGGGAGGGCGGGGGAGAGCAATGGGGAAAATACGGGGACAATTATAATTGAACGGCGATAAAAACAATAAAAGTAAAAACAGAAAACAATGATGACTTGACTAATTAAAATAGAAAAATAAAGTGAAATGATGGGCAATTACAGACGGTGATGGCGTTTTATGTAACACTGGCCTCCCTTGGAGACACACGTCGGACTCCAGGCAGTCCCCTGTTTATTGAACTTCATGGCCCATAAAGTTCAAGTCAAGGGCCCTTTTTCTGGTTTGGAGTTTTGAAAGTTGATAATTGATATTATTTAGTAACAATCTCTTTCTTCAAAAACAAGTGTTACATAAACCCCAGCATCTGTAGAAGTGGATAAAACTGGACTGGTTCTGGGTGGTGGGCCTCCCCTTCCTCCTGTCCCCTGGATGGTGGGGGCCCCTGAGGCACTGCTGTGAATCTCGGTGGGGAAACTGCTCTCCTGCAGCTTCTGTGTTAAGAGTGGGAAACCCCAGGCTCTAGGAGGGAGAGCATTTCCTCAGATTTCTGATTCCTGGTTGGCTTCAGTCATCACAAGGCAGACAGACGTGTCATTGATGAGTTACTGCGACCTCTCCCCAACCCAGTATGGATTAGCACCTGGTAGGGGGGGCAGGGGGCAGGGGGTAAAGTCTTCATTCTAATAGCCCTGGGAGGTGGTGGGCCTGGTTTTCTCACGCTGAAGAAGAGGAGGATGTAGTCCGGGTGGGGGCAGTTACGTGGTTTCCTCAGGGTCTCAGTCTGTGCGAACAGGCTGTTTGGATCAGACCATTTTCCTAAACCTCTGCCTGACCAAGAGGGAGGAAGGACCTGGGGGCAGGGCTTGGTTTCCCGGGAGGTTCGGAGCTCTTGTCTGCTGTGCCTTGGGCTACAAAGCCGGCTCTGGAGTCTTGGGGGAACCGTGGCTCTTCTGACAGCGAAACTCTTGAGTCGATCTCTTCTAGAGTCGTCCCCCCATCTGTCCATCCACCAAAAATACTTCTGAGTGCTTACTCCCTGTGTGGGTACCAGGGACGCAGGGATGAATAGATGCTCAAGATTCCCATCCTCGGGGAGTCTCCAGACTGCTGGGGAGACAGGTTTAATAGCCAGCCAGCCCTGCCAGCACTGCAGAGCGGGTGTCCAAGATGCTATGACAATTAAAACAGGGAAGCGATGATGGCGGGGTAAGGAGCAGGGACACCTAATCTCGCCAGGGGCTCAGGGAGGGCTTCTGTGACCTAGTGTCGTTCGTGCTGAGTCTTGACAGCTCCGTAGGGCTAGCTGCTGACCAATGGGCTGGGCGTGCATTCAAGGCAGAAGGTACAGCCAGTTCTGAAGGAGTTGGACGGGTTTCGGGAATAGACGTATCCAGGGAGGGAGCAGGAGAGGGGGAGCAGGGGAGAGGGGTGGAAGGGGGACAGGAGAGGTGAGCCGGGGCCAGGTCCAGGCGCAGGCCCTGACTCACCTGGCTGTCTCTGTACTTCTCTGCTCTCTGCCAGCTGGGTCTGCTGTGGGTTGAGTTGAGTTCCCCAAAAGGTTGTTGTAGTCCTAGCCCCCAGTACCTCAAAATGTGATCTTACGTGGAGATGGGGCCATTGCAAATGCAATTAGTCAAGTTAAGATGATGTGATCACACTGGAGGAAGGTGGTGAAAGAGGGAAGTTTGGACACAGAGACAGAAACCGACAAGGGGAACATCACGTGATCACAGAGGCAGCGATGGAGGAGTGCCACTGGGAGCCAAGGAGCTCCCAGGATTGACGGCCATCGCCAGAGGCTTGAAGGGGTGAGGAAGGATTCCTTCAGGTCTCAGAGGGAGCCTGGCCCTGTGGACACCTGGATCCCTGCCCTCTGGGACCGAGAGAGAACACGTTCCTGCGGTGCGAAGCCTCCTAATTCGGGGTCTTCGTCAGAGCAGCCCTAGGACACCAGCAGGTGTCTGCGCCGATGCCGTCTCCAGCCCTGAAGCAGGCGAGTGCCCTGCACATGAGTCAGTCTCCCCGCAATGACATCATCTGTCTGGGAGTAAACTGGGTGCTTTTTGGGGAAAATGGCATGAGCTCTGCTCAGCTGTGAAATTGCTCCTCCATCAGTGCGTTCGACTGATCGCCTTGCAGATGGCCTCCCAGTGACCATAAAGAGTTAAGTGCCGCTCCCCAAAAAGGCCCTTGGTTCCCTGGACGGCTGTTACCCAGGGAAGAGAATCGGGCTCAGTAGCGCGTGGGGCCTCTTGGCGGAGGAGGGCTGGGAGCCAATTAGACACAGCTGTGCCACCCACCCTGGGGTGCACGGGCCTTTACCGCCTGTGCCACTGTGGGAACGTGGTGTTACGGTGCACCCATGTTCCCAGCCAAAAGAGGTTATCGGGACCCGCTTTTCTTACTGTTGGCACCTGCTTTCTTACTGAATAGTGAACGAGGTAAGCCCCTCCATTCACAAAGGCCACCAGTCAGTTGCCTAAGACAGAGAGGGTGTTGGATGGACTTGAAACCACCGTCCACTGGGTCTTGCTGCCCCTCACTGCCAAGTTGGGGGGGTTTGTCAACCTCTCTGGGTCTCAGTTCCCCCCCTGGGAAGTGAGGGTTCTCCTACATGCCCCGCAGCAGTATGATAAAGATGAAATTCAAGAATGGATGGCGGAGAGGCTTCTAAAATGAAGGGGGCTGCTCCATGGGGAAGGCAGGTTGCAGAGGCCTGAGTGGGGGCCCCCCTCTGCTTGGAGCCTGCAGTAGGACACACCCCAGATCTGCGGGTGATGACCAAGGAGGCTGAGCTGCTGTTTCCTCCACCAGGGTCCTGGTGGCTGCAGCGGAGGTCTCCCAGCCCCTCGTCGTGATGGATGTTCTTCTCTCTGGTTTTCTTTTTCTGTAAAACATTAAAAAAAAATAGTGTCTTCACATATAGACATGTGCGTATGTGCTGATATGTATATGTTTATGATCTACATACACTTTAAAGAATACTCATAAAATTTAGTGCAATATTTTAAAGAATCAGGCGGGTGAGCTATTGCCTGTGGACTGGCTGCCTGTTTTTGTTAATAAAGTTTTATTCGAACCCAGGCTGGGATTAGAGAGTGACGGGGAGGCAAGGTCTTGAAGTGCAGGGTCGATTCCTGTCCTCATGTAAAAGTTTGGTATTTTGTTCATCATGGAGTTTTTTTGCATTCATTTAAAAAATGTTACATTAAAATATTTTCATCTTGATGCTTGAGTGTTTTGGCCAACTCCTTAAATTTTGTGCCAGAGGTTTTGTGCCTTGCTTGCTTTGCCCTAGTCCTGGCCCTGATAAAAAATACTCAGAAACTGAACTTGAACTTGAGAAATAGTCACAAACTCCTGGAAGTCTTTCAAGTGCATCTCCTGACTGCACTCCCCCCACCCCTGAATGGCATCATCCTGAGTTTCTTTCACTAGGTCTTGCTGGTCTTTGTAGAACACCTCACAGTGTGTGTCCCTACACAATGTATAGCTTAGTCTGGCGTGGTTTTGAACTTCATAAAAATGGGATCGTATTCCACATATTCTGCTGCTTTTTCAAATTGAATGTTCTAGTTGTGAGATTCGTTCAGGTCTGTGGGAATCATAGTTCGTGCGGGTTTATGCGGTCACGTACTGGGTTCCCCAACTCTAAGGGCACGTGTCTCCCCGCAGGCTCGCACCCCTGATGCTGGGCTGTGCTTTGCAACCCGTGGCCCTTCCCGTCACTGTCTGCCTGGCAGGGTCGGGCGGTAGTGGTCAGTGCTTGCCCGTCCAGGGCACACGGACATGGCTCTTCATAATGTCACTTCTGAGCCTTTGTGCATCGTCGATCTTCCATGAGCTGACTTTAATGGGAGTTTAAAAGGTCTTCAAAAAATATTACAGCATGACTTGGGCTGGAAACAAAAAGCTTTCAATGCCTATTTTCTATACAGAAAGGCTCGAGAACAGAGAAGCATGATATACAATAAAATATGTCTAAATAAATCTAAACAAGATTGTAAAATAACACCAAGTGTAAAATGTTAAGTATAAGAAAGCACTGTCGTTGGTTAATTGGCAGCCTCTTTCTCGCTTAGCGGTTCATGAATCAATGACCTTACATCCAATGGCATCTTAAAAGTCAATGACATATGGCGCTGCTCTGTTGTAGGAACAGACCACAATTATTAATTAGTGCCTTCCTCTGTTGATGGACATTTGGACTCTTCCCTGGTTTTTCACTTTGGAGCATTCTCAGACATTCTCCTGGTACTCTGGAGCATTCAGCACAGTTTCCTAAACTTCTTGGGTGGTACCAGTCACTGGGGCAGGTGTTAAAAACTCCCGATTGCTGGGGCTTGCCCTGAGCCTCTCGGATCAGGCTCTCCAGGGAGAAGGGCGGGAGTTAGCCCTCGATGCAGGTGCCCTTCTTAACTTTTATCAGGAAAGTATTGGAAAGACGGATCATGGGAATGTTCTTAGGAGTAGATCTGCTGAGTCTGAGAGTCTGCTCAAGAGTGGTCAACCTGATGAGATCAGATTTGGGGGGCATTTTTTTGGACACTTGGGCAAGAGTGATTCTCTGTGGCAGAGACCCTTTGTGGTAGGGGCAGTCCTGTGAGCATCGTGGGACGTTTAGCGGCATCCCTGGCCTCTGCCTGCAAGATGCCAGTGGCACCTCCCCCACCAGCACACACGTGTGTGTCACCAGACGAGGCCACATGCCCTGTGGGGGCAGAGCCACCTCTGGCTGAGAACCACCGCACTGGATGATGGGTAGCTGGTGGCCAGAATGGCTTCATCGATGTAAGTGTTCACCAGCAATGCATAGTGTTCCCTTGGCCCCATATTCTTGCCAACCTCCATGCGGTCAGACTTTTTTTTAACTATTTTGCCAATCTGGTGAGCATCCAGTGGCCTCCCAGCTTATTTTCAGCTTGCTTTTCCCCTCAGGCTGATGAGGTTCACAGTCTTTTCACAAGTGTATTGGCCTCTCATGTTTCATTGTCTGTGAAAGGTCTTTTGCTCATTTTTTTTTCTATTGAGTTGTCTCTTTTTCTTACTGACTTTCAGGAGCTAAAAGAATATTCTAGGTTCTCATTCTTTTTATATGTGCGGCAAAGATCTCTCGTACTGATCTGTGGCACGCCTTCTCCTTTCATGAATAGACGTTTTTAACATTAATGTAGTCAAATGCATCATTTCTTTCCTTTATGGTTTTTGGCTTTTCAAAAATGATCTTGTTTAATAAATTCTTTCTGCCCTGAGGTTATAAACAGACTATTCTCACATTCTTCTAAAAGTTGTGAAGTTTTTACCTTTCACATTTAAGTTCTTAATTCACCTGGAATTGATTTTGGTGTATGGTATAAGGCTGGGTTCTATTTGTTTTCCCCCCAAATGGATAACCAATTTCCCAGCACCATTTATCAAATAACCTTTCTTTCCCCGCGGATCTGCCGTGCCAGCATGTCATTTATCAGGTGTCTAAAGTCCCTCAGGACTATTCCTGTGTTTGGTATTTTTTTTTAAAGATTTACTTATTTATTTTTAGACAGAGGGGAAGGGAAGGAAAAAGAGAGGGAGAGAAATATCAACATTTGAGAGAAACAGCAATTGGTTGCCTCTCGTATGCTCCCTACTGGGGACTGGGCCCGCAACCCAGGCACGTGCGCTGACTGGGAATTGAACCAGCGACCCTTTGGTTCGTAGGCTGGTGCTCAGTCCTCTGAGCCACACCAGCCAGGTGTTCCTGTGTTTTTTTATTGTTTTCCACCTGTTGTCATCTTGTTTCTATCCTTCAGTTTCCCGTTTTTTATATGTACCTGGATAATTTTTTAGATTTTTGCTTTTATTTTCTTTTAAAACTCATTCTCTCTTAAATGCAGTGTGGAATCCTGGAACAGAAAAAGGACATTAATGAAAGAGCTGGTATTTACTTAATAACAGTGTACTGACATTGGTTTCTTAATTGATTTAAGATGCAAACTTGTGGGGAAGTCAGGTGAATGGTATATAGGGATTGTCTGTACGATCTTCACAACTTTTCCATACGCCAAAAAGTTTTCTGATTTTAAATAAAAAGTTGACTTAAACAGTTTTTTCTTATGTATTAAACTTTTTTTTGCCCTTCCTGTTAGTCCCTTCTCTTAATCCTTAAACCCATCACTTACTTTTACATTGTTAATTTATTATCTCTTAGGTTGACACCATTTATCTTAATCTTTAGTCTTTTTTGCCTGCCATCCTTTAAATTTTTTGCTCCATTAAGTGGAATTCTTCCTTTTCAATCTCCTCTCTTTTGTCTCACCATTTAAGGTAAACATCCCTAATGTCTTCATTTGTTGGGATTCTAACTCCTTTTTAACTGAGTTTTCACTCAGCTTTCATCTCTTCCTTGCCACCGACTCTCCTTTCGTTATTCACAGTGCATGATGCTCCCTTCTCGGCTTCTTTCTGAATATGTTTTCTTATTTTTGCTAAAATCTGGGCTGTGGGTGACGGGAAGGAGCAAGCCCCCTCCCCCCATCGTCCCCCAGAACAGGGAGATGGGAGGCCTCGTTCCTTCTGCCCGTGAGTGTCGGCAGCAGACTCTGGGTTTTCCTGGGGGTTTCGCCCTGGGAGGCGGGCTGTGGGCCAGCCCTCTGCAGATGGCCATTTCCTGTGTGCAGATGGCGCGTCTGATGGGCTGGGGCGGCAGCATCCTTAACACCTTGCACAGTGTGGTGTCAATGCCTTGGAAATCCACGGCCCGGCGTTGGGTGCTATTGCTCTTGGGCCTCCCTCACCTCTGTCGGATGGGCCTCGGCTCACGGCTTACACAACTCCCAACTTCAGGATGGCCACAGTGTTCTGCTTTGGGGCCTGACCCGGGTTTTCCAGCAAGATGGCTATGATTTATCTCAACACGGGCATTCTCCTCACCAAGAATCTACTTCAAGGTCACCTGGATGATTCCAGGCTCCTCAGGCAGATCACTGCTGCTGCTCTGAGTGCTGGGCAGGGCTGGACTATTGGCACCCAGCCCTGAGTTCTCGCCTTCCTGGTGACTCCTGGCAATGGGAATGGGGCACTGGAAATGGAAATTCCTCCTCAGGGGTGTATTCGGACAGGAGCCTGAGGAGAGACAACTCCTGTAAGACTTTGTCCCGGGGGCATCTCATTCCAGCCCCTCTCTGCTCAAAGTGCTTTTTCTCCTCCTTTGAGCCCTGGCCTGGCAGCTGTCTGCATTTGAGGTTGGCCTGTGCTAGTTTCATGGCCAAGGAGGACCTGGTGGGCTCAGGGTTCTCAGACTCCACCGTGGGCCTGTGCCGAATGAGGGTCTTTGAAGCTCCTGTTTGGACATCCTGTCTTTCTCCTTCTGTCAGATCACTGATCACTTTAAACCGATTCAGTGCACAGAATGTCCTTCTGAATGAGGCTCCTCTCCTCTTTCTTTTTGGCTTTTTTTTTAATGACTACTCTGTCTAATTCTAGCCAAAAGCAAGGGCTACTGGACAGCTATAAAAATTGTGTCATAATTTTGGGATATGACCCCCGATATATAACTGAACTTTAGTTAATAATATTTTACACTATATTAATCCATTCAGCTCTCTAGGCATGTATTTGCAGCTAGCTTATTTTTTTGTGGGCTATACCAGGAAGCTATTTTGCTACTCAAAGATAAATGTTTTCTGAGGGCCTTCTTTAATGGTTTTTTTTTTTTTAAACTTTGGAATTTTGTTTAACGAATGATAATAGCAGCTCACGATTTGTACAGTGCTTTTGGGCTTAAAAGTACTTTTTGTGTATTATCTCATTTGATAAATAATGATAATTATCTCCATTCTACCCTCAAGTACCAGTAACTTGACTCATCCCATTTGCGAGTACATAGAAAACGTTGAGGTTTCATCGGGTTCCGGGTGTTAATTAGCACTTGGTATGCTTAGAAAAGGAACCGATAAAGATTATCTAGATTGATTATCATAATATTTAGCATATTGGAATATAGATGAAGTAAAGTAATTAGGCATGAAAAATGTAGATAAAAGTGAAGATTTTTTTTCCTTTGAAGAAGACCTAGATTAACGATAATCATAAAGGAGAATCATGAAGTCTTTTTAATCACAAAATAAGAGTCTAAAATATTTTTCAAACATAGACATAGTTACCTGGGGTCAGGTCATCACGTAGACTTGTGGTTTCAAAATGGCACCTCCCTGGCAGCTCCCGACTCAGCTATTGATTCATTCTTTCAACAAACATGTATTGAGGTTCTTATTCTACCATCGCTCATCAGCCTGGGAAGCGTTTTCACTCCTCATGAAGCCCATGCCTGGGTTGCAGATCTCCGGGTCTGGTGATTCGGTACCAGCAGGAGACAGAGCCGCTGTCCTTTCTTTGCAGCGTCCCTGCTTTTCTGCAGAGGCCATGGCTACCGCCCCCGCTTTTTCTAGCTGTCAGTGTCACCCTTCCAGATGCCCTGTTGCTACTCCGACTACTCTCCTGTGCCTGTTCAGTAAGCACGACTCCCACAGAACCTTACGTCTCGCGTAGCTTCTCTCCCTCTGCATTTCCACTGCGGGGTCAAAGCGACCACCACCACCACGGCCCAGCCTCCTAACCCCTTCTCCCCCTTTGCCTCCTTCCGGTTCATTCCCTATGCTACAGCCAGTGGGATCTGTGCCGGGGCAAATCTGATCGGTGTCTCCTGCTCGTCCCCTTCCATGACTCCCACTGCTCTCTGGTGGCTCCCCTTTCCCCTTCCAGCTACACTGATTTCTTCCAGTCCGTTGTACCACCCTATCCTCTCCTACCCCAGGGCTTCTGCGCATGCTGTTCTTGAAGCCTGGATCACAACTGAGCACCCCCAATATGTCTGTCCTCAGGCCGCAGTAGATTAGCGTTTCCATAAGGGGGCACCAGAGACATTACTCCTGAGCGTACCTTAGGCCTGTGCAGCACCACTTCCTTAGAACTTTAGTGTCTTCCTAGCAGCGTTTCCCTCGGAATGCTGGGAGGAACCAGCACCCGCTTGCCCCTGAGCACCCCCATGCCCCAGATCTGTGTGGGCCCAGTGGGCCGAGCAGGAGTGCAAATGGTAACACGCTTAGCGAAGTGTCAGAGAGTCCACTTGGTAGAACACTCGCAGATGTTCCTTATCTTGCAAAAGTTTAACTGAAGGCAGTAGAGTTTGTGGAGGGAATATGCAGTTGTTCTTGAAATGCCAGATAAGTCTCTGTGATGATGCCAGAGCTGCACCATTTTGACTTCCTATAAAACTACTTTCACTGACCTGCATTTCCTCATCATTAACTGAGTGACATTTTAGGATAGTCCCAAGAGAATTTTGTTGAGGCTGTTGATTGCTATAGAAATCAGTGTCCTGTTGAGGACCTCTGAGGTAATGTATTGATGGTGTCAGGAACAGAACGAGTTGTGATTCTTACATACTCTTGTATTTTTATGTTACAGGACCAAGGACTGAGTCAGGTGATTCATTGTTTTTTCCTTTTTGCTGTGGCTACTAGGAAGCTCAAAACCAAATCTTTGGCCAGCTTCTTACAATTCTCAGTATAGATGTTATATCTCGTCTCCTTCCTTCTTGCCCAGCTTTTTTTATTAGCTCCTTCAACAAAACATTTTTTTTCTTTTATAACGTATGAATGTAAACAGCTTCAAATCCTTTCTGGAATAAAAGAAGGCAAAGATCAATAACTGTGCAAATGTGAAATATCATTATATACTTCAACCAATGTTCACCCCCGAGGGTCCTTGGGGCATCTGCCATGTACCAGACATGGGGCTACATGACCAAATTTGCATCATAACATTTAAAGAAATGGAAAGGGAGGCTCCAAGAGGTTGGGTAGCTTGCCCAGAGTTGCAGTCCAGCAATCGGCAGACTCTTGTTTTAATGTCAGCTCTGTTCTCAAAACATGTGCTTTGAACTACTGCCTGAAACTTCCTCCACTGGAGCACCCGCTGACTTGCGCCTTGTCATTATTCGGCTACTTGTCTTTCCCTCCCACCCACGTGTTGCAGGAGGGCCGTGCTCATGCGTCTCTTGTGTTCCTGGCATTCGGCACCACGATGGGGATATAGAAGAGGTTCAGTAAATATTTGTCGAGAGGGAATGAACTTGGGCGTGGGGAGCAGTTTTTTTCCTAAAAGTGGAATAAATAACATTTTTAAACAATTCAATAATTTTAAAATTCCATTTAATTGAATCTTTCTAATCTATAACGAACCTGGAAGTTTTCTGCGGATGTGAGAGAAACTTTCCAAACAGTCTGGAGTCTTTCCAGCCGGTATGGAGTTAGACATGGCATTACCTTGGTTGAAGGCAGAGGGAGGTATTGGTTCACAGGTGTTTAATCCTGTTTGGCCTTGTCCGCTGGGACAGGGAAGAAGGAATCTTGATAACTAAATCTCACAACGCTCAAATCGCACAGGTAGATTCATTGTGAAGGAGATGCTAGTTGAATAAAATAACTCTTGTTTAACCAAAGAGGTTCTATGCAAGAGAATCTTTCTTCTGCTTTGCAGAGGTTTTGGGTACAGAGTCTGTGAAGGCTGATGGTAAATCTCAACAGTGTTGACTCTCTGAGCTCTCAAATTACACATGTTAAATAAGATGCAAGAAATGATGACTTAACCTTGAGTAAATCACATCCCAAATCCTGGATTCCTAGAGAATTGGGTCCTTTTCCAATCCTCTCCCCTGCCTTAAAAAAAAAAAATCACAAGTGCAGTGAGGCATGGTGCTGCCCCGTGAGTGGCTGGGAAGTCATCAGTGGGCATGGTCTCAGACGCCCCCGTCCAGATGGGCTGGACTTTGCAACTGGCACCATCTTGCTTGTGAGGCCAGCAGTGATGTAATTTTCATGGGCTGAATGAGATTATTTCTTAGTTCCCTGAATTGATAGAATAAAATGTGCAGATGCATCCCCAAGATGCCCATGGAATATCCGTGGTCCCTTCATCCGTTGCCCTTTGCAGGTTTGTGCTGTGGAGGTGGAGGTGGAGGTGGCAGAGGGTGGCCAATGGGGAGGTCTGCGTCATGGTTATTCATTTGAAATTTTAAAAAGTTTTTAAAATAACTCGAGATTCATAAGAAAATACAAAAATGGTGGAGTTCTTGTGTGCCTTCACCATCTTCTCCCAGTGACTTTTATTTTTACGTAATCAGGGTGCATCACCAAGCCCAGGAGAATGCCGTTGGTGTGATACAGTGAACGGAACTGCACGCGAAGTTCTGTGTTTTCTACGTGCACATGCATGTGGCTGCAGTAACCAAATTCTTGTTCTGTACCAACCTCGCGGCATGCTGGTATCATGAAAACCCTTTGAGGTAGATACTCTTATCACCCCATTTTACAGATGGGAAGACTGGGGCACAGAGAGGTTCAGTGACCTGCGTGAGTGCGTGCAGCTAGTCAGTGGGCAGCTGTGATGCAAACCTGGAATCTGGCTGCAGAGTCTATGCTGTTGACTTCTTCTCTCATTCTGCCTCCCAACTCAGTAATAACATTCCTTAATGTAGGGACTTGGATTAGCATATACCCTCCTGATCTTACCACAGTGATACGCAGATGGTAGGGGCTGACCCTGTATTTAGGTTTGGTTTTGAGTACATAGTTAGGGACTATGTAGTATGCCTGGACTGGATCTATTTCTCCCCTACTTTCCTAGAACTTGCTGGTAAGTCTAAATCCTAAGAACTACCTTTGCTGTCCTTGCTGGAGCTGGGAGCAAACCTGACTGCTCTGTAGTGGTGCACAGATATGCACTCATCAGGAGCTCATAAACTTGGCGTGCGTGAGCCTCAGCAGTAGTTCATCCACGGGCTGTTTATGCTGGTGCACTCCCATGCTTTCTTCACTTTGCCTTCCACTGTTTCTCTTTGGTCCCCAGGCAAGTATCAGCTAACGGCAGACACTGTGAGGTTACGCAGATTGGTTCCTGGGGATAGGGAGTGGTGTGGGGGCAGGAGGTAAATGGGATACCTTGACTTCATTTCAATGAATGATCACCGCACACCCGTGCTAGGCCAGGCTCTGTACTGAAGACCTCGGGGCCGGGAGGACCAGCTCTGGCGCACAGGCCGCTCGCATAGGGCGGTGGCAGGTGTGCAGAGGGAAAGAGCTCTCAGACGTGGGTTCAGATCCCAGGGCCCCTGCCATTAACCAGCTGACCGACTCTGGGCAAGTCTCATGGCCTTGCCGACCCTCAATTTTCTCATCTGTAAAGTGAGAGATGGAAGAAGACAGATGTAAAAGATCACGTGCCGCACAAATGCACTTGTATGAGAGGTCCAGAGAAGGCAACTATATCGAGACAGTAAATTGGTGGTTGTCTGGGGCTGTGGGTGGGGACAGGGAGTGACTACAGATGGGCAGAGATGTCTTCTGAGGTGACGGAAATGTTCTAAAATTGGACCGTGATGGTGATCACAACTCTGTAAATTTACTAAACGTCTCTGAACTGTACACTCAAAACAAGTGAGTTTTACAATATATAAATTAGAACTCAGTAACCTTATTTTTCGAAAGAATCAATTGTGCAGCTCAAGTGAGATGATGCCTCGGCCTCACTCAGGACATGTTGACATGGGTACACGGGTCGTTGCCATTTGAATTGTCGAAACAGGAAGTTGACTGTTCTCTGAGACCAGCTGCACACGGGAAATATCGCCGGGGGCGGTGGCGGTGGCGGGCGGAGCCGTTGCAGTTGCACCAGTTTGGTAGCCTGGCGTTGCAGCAGGCGCCATTGTAGCAATTCGATGACGGTTGAAAGTTGTAAGTTCTGGATAGTAGGGACTGGCCTTGGATCTGTGTCTGCCCAGGGACCTGCAGAAATTCCTGCTCCCAGGGTTGCAGACCAGCCTTCCTGCCAAAGATAACTAGAGATGCGGGACAACGTATTTTTAAAACTCTGTTGAAAGGCATCAGGAAGCAACTCAGGTAGGGAGGGTCCTAGAAAGAAAGGCGATACCGAGAAGTGAGCCCCAGGTTCAAAGCTGCTTGGCTAACTCCAACACAGCAGCTCAGAGATGAGAAGCCGAGAACTGCTGTATTTCATGTTGCTGAGGAGCAACACTGGAGCTCAAGACCCCCAGGAGGGGACCCTGGGAAATGCCAGTGTGTCCGGTGGCGACTGAGGGACCACACTCCAGGAGTAAGGGTCAGCTAGAAACAGACCAGTGCTTATGAAAATGAAGCCGAACTTCACATCTGCTCAATTCCGGATTGGATTAATGTCATCAGCCCCTCTCTTAACTGCCTGCCAAAAGCAAAATTTCAGTCCTCTCTGGAGAAAGATAACATCAACCAGAAACACAAATTATCTCTATTTTCATATACAATTTGAGGAATTCAATCAAAGAATTTCCAGGCATATTAGGATGCAAAAGCACATGACTCCAAACCAGAAGAAGAAGACAGACCCAGAGGAGATCCAGATATTCGAGTTATGAAACATGAACTTCATGTCTTATTTTATCATGATTTAGTTGCCTGATTCAGGGGCTTTGGGATGTTCCAGAATTAGGAGCTGTCTCCCCAGCTGGTCTAGTCTAATTTGGAATTTTTACAACTGACACTATGGAGGTATAATAAGTCGCACCCTTAAATTTAAATATTTACTGCTGGCTGGGTGCGGACGAGCGTGCGCACCTGTGTGACTGCCACCACAGTGCTCCGCCCCTGCAGGGCGCTGTCCGGTCTGCCTTGTCCTGAGGCCATAGTCACGGTCATGGTGTTTTGCTGAAGACCGAAGACATGGGGATGGGCAGATAATGGGAAATGCAGGGGGTAGTGAAGAACCGCAAGGCATGTAACACTGGTCAGCGGATAGGACCCTTCCTCAAGGCCCTGGGTCATCGGGAGGGATTTAACCCCTGAGCCGGAGCTACTCCAGTGTCTTTAAAACACAAGTCGTTCTCGATAAAAATCAAACATGATGCCCATGTAGGTGTGAGTAACTGGCGGGAAGGGAGTGTGCCTTTTCAGCGCTCTGGGTGTGTCTCACTGGGAGGAGAGAGGGTGGGTGCTGTGACCCCAAGATTCTTCTTCCTATAGCCAGTGGCCTGGGGTGGGGAGCACCCCAGAGGCCAAGGGAGCCATGGGTATCCCCACTGTGTATGTTGGGGTGGAAGGAGAAGAGAATAAAATAGATTTTCTTTTAAGATAAATTTATCTTAACTGCAACCACCAGTATAGAATTCGGGCCAAGTCTTAGCCCATCAGAAGACGTCAGGACAGGAGACAGGGCCATGCTCACATGTTAAACAGAGAGATGGCACCGAGTGAATATCAAAGTGAAGTTCAGAGACAGTGCTGACGTCTCCAGAATAAACACTGGTTAAACACTGACGAACGACCGTCAAAATTATTTCATGGGTGTGAATTAAAAGTCAGGCCTGTAACGTTGCTTCATTTTCTCCTCCCCACGTCGCCACAGAGCACGGTGGGGAGATGTTGAGAGACCGTTCTCTCCGTGAAGATGCCGACGGCCTTTCCTTTTATCTTCTGCTAGGTTCCCTTTTGTACAAATCAATCTCTTACTTGTAATAATGATACTAAATTCACATGTTATCATCTAATGAGCTATAGTTCTGAGTGGCCCACTCAGAGATGTGTTCCAGAGTTTTGGACTGTTTTCGTGGTTTTTTTAAAAATCTAGTCTGAACAAGTCCAGTCAATTCTCGAGGATTTGTGCTTCCTCCTCGTCTCCTTCGTTCCACAACTCCACGCCCGCACGTGGCACAGGGGATGGGAGGAGGGAACAGAGGTGATTTTCAGGGTCTTTAAAAATCAAATTAACAATGACATTTTTTTTTACACAATACTAAGAACAGTCTATTGCAGAAGTGATCTCACTTCCTTTAGTTCTTCTTCACAGTTGGACCCTTAAGTCCCTCTCTCTGTTTATATCCGTCTACATAAAGCTCGGGAGCTGTGTGTGTATTGTTTCGAATGCAGACCCGTTTTAATGGCTGCCTGGTATCTTCTCCTCCTACGCCCCGTGTTTTATTCGGGTTGTTTTCTGATCTGGGGGCATGCTGAAGACTCTTCTACAACTGCAAAACCATTTACATAACCACAGAGCTTGGTGTGCATTTGTGATTATTTCCTTAGGTGGCAATTTTAGAAGAATAATTTCTGTGTCATGGAGTGTGCATATTTATAAAGCTATTGAATTATGTTGCCAGATTACCTTATAAAATTGTACTGATTTGTACTCCCTAAAAGCTAAAAATCTTCCTGCCCTGGAGGCTGGGTAATAGAGCAGAAACAACACTCAGAAAAAAATGTAAAAATAAGAAAACCATTCAGGCAGCCCTTGCTCCGCCACTGGCCAGCTGAGCGTAGCTGGGCCTCTCGGAACCCGCCCCCCCCAGAGCCGGCCCCCATGGCCGGTTCTCCGTGTGTGCGACCAGGGCGTTGGGTTAGCTCAGGAACTGGCAAACTTTCCACAGAGGGCCAGACAGTGGCTGTTGTAGGTCTCGTGGGCTGTGCGGCCGTCGTTTTCACTGCGGGTGGTTTTCTGCTCTCAATGTCTGCAGGTCTCTTTGGTCGTCACAGCTGAGGAGGGAGGGCCGGGGGCACCTGTCTAATGGGCAGAGGCCAGCGGGGTCACTCAGCATCCTGCCATGCACAGGGCAGCCCTCGGCACTGAGGATTCTCTAGCCCCGGACGGCAGGAACGCTGCCGTGCGGTCTCTGTCGCCACTGCCCAGCTGGTCGCTAAAGCGCAGATGCCGCCGCAGACAGTACGGCGGGGAGTAGGGTGACTGCGTTCCAACGGAACCTTATTACAGACCCTGACCTTTGAATGCCATCTAATTTTCACGGGTCATAAAGTATTCTTTAAAATTTTTTTCATTAAAAATTAAACATTTTCTTTAATCATTAAGAAATCTGTAAAGACCATTCTTAGATCGAGGTCACACAGAAACAAAGGGTGAGCTGAACTCGGCCTTCAGGCCACTTCGCTGACCTCTGGGGTCGTTGAACGGTACTGTTTGGAGAGTCTTTGGATGGAGGCAACAGATATTGCTTACTGAGCATTTATTATATGCCAGGTATTGAATGCGGACTGCTATCTTGCTTACTCCCACGTCAACCCTGTGGAAGGTTCTTATCCCCATTTTAAAGATGAGGGACTGGAAGGCAAGAGAGATGAAGTCACTTGTCCGAGATCTCTCAGTTACAAGGTGGCAGAGCTGGGGTTTGGACCCAGGTGCGACCCCGTCTGGGGACAGTGTGTGAAATCGACAGCCCACCTGGCTCCAAAGTTGCATGCCTTTTCCTCCAGGCTGGATGTGTCTGTCTGAGGTTGGGACCGGGTGCCAAGCGGAGGCAAAGAGCGGGTGTAGGGAGTAATGGGGGATGCGGTATGTCGGAGAAGGTCGGGAGACGGTGTGGCTCCTGTTGACAGAAGGGAGGGGAGAGGCTGCCTGACTGCGGGTTGCCTCCGAGGGTTCCCTGCTCGTCCAGGTTTGAGCTGTTACCCCACAACCGTGTTCATCCCCAGCTGGGGGCTTAGCTCCATCAGTCAGTCTTAGCTGGCGGCACTGTGCTACTTCCCCTGGGCGTGTCCCTATGGAGGTCCGTGCCTCTGCCTTCACGAGCCCCTTCGTCTGTTAAAAAATGAAAATTCTCCCTGGCTGGGTGGCTCAGCTGGTTGGAGCATCATCCCATACACCAAGGTTGTGGGTTTGATTCCCAGTCAGGGCACATACCTAGGTTGTGGGTTTGTTCTCCCGCGGGTATGGGAAACAGCGGATCGATGTTTCTCTCTCACATCAGTGTTTCTCTCTCTTTCCCTTCCCATCTCTCTAAAATCAGTAAACATATCTTTGAATGAAGATTAAAATATATATAAATTAAAAATTATATTTTGTGACTACATTGTCATGAAGACAACCATAATAACCCATGCTAGATTCATTACTATCTATTCATTATTCATGCATTCACTTTTTCTTCCAGTTTAAAAGGAAATCAATGTGAAAACATGTTCACGGGCCCCCATGAGACCCTTGGGCCCCTGGCCCTGTCCCTCCTGTGCCTGGCAGAGCAGCTGTTCCGGTGCGGTCTCCCACAGGGCAGGGGACAAGTCACAGCTGCAGGCTCTGCGTGCTCCAGCAGACTTCTCTATTCTCTGAGCTGCGGTCCTCTTGTTTCAAAAGTAATAGTGGCGTCTTGTAAGTCTGAATCAGGAGGCGATGATCAAATGCTCTGAAGTTTTGTTCATTTATTTGCTCATTCCCTCATTTGGCAGATATTTTTCTCTTCATTGAGCAGCTACTATAAGCCCGACTGCGCTCCGGGCACTGCGGAAGACACAGCCCTGTCTCTGGGGAACACGGGGTCGGGGCGAGCTTTTAATAAAACGCAGGCAAGTGTTAGATGTCATTAGGCACTTGATAGGCAATTTGTCATTTCACACGCAGAGGAAGTAGGCACTATTTTCAGCTTTGATGTGCAGATGAAGAAACTGAGGCTCAGGAAGGTTAAATACTGTTTCCTGTTTGCAAGCAGTGGGCCAGGGATTCAAGGCCTGATTTTGTCACTCCAGTGCCTCCCCGCCTCCCCAAGCATTTAGGAAACGTCAAGTGGGTGCCCCTTGCCGAGTCGAGCTGGCCTGGGTGTCACTGGTTCCCATGGGCCAGGCGTCCGTGCCAAGGAGCTGTCACTCACCCTCTGTGGCAGCCTCGGGGACAGCCCAGTCCCCTGTGTGGGGGCCACTGTGCCCAGACTCTGCCCAGCTCTCTCCAGAAGGGCACCAGTGGTGTTAGAAACCCTGTCCCCTCCTGTCATACCTGTCTGTTGGCCCCAGATCTGCAGAGCCCTGGGTTAATCTCCTGTCAGCTGAACGCCTGACACCGTCACCCCCTGCCCATCAAGCCTGCTCCTTGCTCCTCTCCCCGGAGGGCTACAGATGCGTGAACCCTGGCAGCGCTGAGCTTTGCCCAGGTCCCCTGTGCAGATTGCCCCATTGAGGGAGAGAAGAGGGGCTCGGGGAGGTGAGCTGAGGCCAGTGTGCCCAGCCAGGAGGGGGCACAAGTCCTGGGAGGATGGTGCAGACCCTGTCGTTCGGGGTGTGCTGAGGCTGCCTACCCCGAGCTCACCAGCTAGCTGTGCATCTCGGAGGAGTTTCACTCCTCGGTGTGTTACCAAAAGAACCGAAAACAGGGTTTCAAACACTCGTGCGCAGGTGTTCATAGCAACACAGTTCTCAGTAGTCAAAAGGTGGAATGAGTGAGCACACGCCGTCGCTGCCTTATTGGAAGCACTCTGAGGCTGAGTGGAAGTAAGCAGAGAGGGACATTAGTTAAATATTAAATTAAATATTAATTAAGCATTTTCTAAGTGTTAGGCAGGCACCGTTCTAAGTGCTTGGTTAATCTTCTGAGGAACCGGTGAGGCGCAAAGAGATTAAGAACTAGCCCCGCGTTTTGCGGCTGACAGGTGGCTGAGGGCGGGCGCCAGCCAAGCCCGGCAGTGTGACCCGAGAGCCTCATGGAGTCTGACGGCCACCCCCAGGGTTGCTGTTTAACTGCTCACAGTGCAGGGAAGGGAGTCGCCGGTCTCCGAGAGGGTCAAAGACTCAGCCGGAGGCAAAGCCGCCAGGTGAACTCAGGAAGCAGGGCCTCACTCTGCCCAGCCCAGAGGAGCACCCCCTTCCCTGCTCCCCACAGCCCCCTTATCCCTCCCGGGTGGGCAGACCTTCCACAGCCTGCCCAACTCGAGGGTAGTATTTGGGCATGAAAGAAGCCGGCAGATGCAGAAAGAGTCACCTGGAGGCTTTGACTGGGGCTCTGAAAACCCTGAGCTGGCTCTCCGCCTTCACCCCTGAAAGCCCCTTTCAGTCTTTAGAGAATCAAGGTCCTATTGACAAATGCAGAGCTGTTGACAGGCGCCTGGAGGCCGTGCTGCCTGCCCCAAGGTGAAAGGCGTGGATCGGGCTGGTGAATGTGCTTCCTGGCAGCTCATCAATCCTGCCTTTGTTTTGCGCATAAGCGAGAATGATCGCGTTGAGCAAATCCATCATCAGGTTGTGTTCCTTCCTGCAAGAACAGGAGCACCAAGTAGAGGAGACAGAGGGTGTGGCCCAGGGGTGCATTCAGAGCCAAACTCCAGAGACAAAGGGGGCAGGTGGCAGAGCAGAGAGGCTGTGAAAACGGGTCTGATTGCATCCACACCCATCCATCAGGCCGTTCAGCACCTCTTCCTTTCCCACCGACTATCAATCACCTGGCTTTTTGAAAACCCTCAGAAGATTGCACCTTCAGATTTGGTTTGCTGAGCTTGAGAATTGGGAACCAAGGGCCGCTTTGTGAATTTATGTTTCCCCTTTGATATTGGCAATCAGACCGTCTTTGAACACCGGCTCAGGCTGCCTCAGACTCATTCCTCAGTGATTAGCCGGGGTTAGCCCTGCTGTCCTTGGTGACTGGGCTGAGTCACTGCACGGGGTGGGGTGAGGGGGGGTGGCTTCTCTGAGAACTTGGGGAAACTTTGAGAAGACAGTCGAGCCATTTGGCTACAGAACCTGAGGCCATTTGACCTTGTGATGCCAACAGGAGTGACGGGTTTTGGCAATCTGTCCCAACGCCCATGCTCAGCCCTTGATAAATGGTTGGGACCGTGGGTGGTCATGAGCCCCGGGGGTGGCATTCAGTGGTCCCCTTCTTTATGTGCATGTTGGGTATCTTTGATCTAGGGCACTGATGCCCAAACAGGGACAGTGTTGCCCTGCTCCCTGGGGAGCACTTGGCAGTGTTGGTCACAGCCTGGGGAGCAGGGTGCTGCTGGTGCCCAGTGGGTAGAGGTCAGGGATGCTGCCCACCAGCACCTGTCGCATTTCCGTCACCTCAGCCCCACGAGGGATGGATGCTTTGGAATAGAGACACCCACATCTTGACCTTGGCAAACGGTCCGTCACAAGGCTGTCTCTAGCAGCGGGACACCTCTCTGGACGGCACTTGGAGTTGTAGGGCACTGAGCAAGGGAGGAGGTCTGCTTCTTGAAGTTCAGACTCGAGGGTGCCCGGTGTCGGGGGTTTGTCAAAGGCAAACCGGGCTCTCTCACTGCAAGCTTGCCTGGCCTGTCCCCGCTGAGCCCACTCAGGCAGTCAGTGCCACGGACGGACTCTGTGTGGGGCACTTCTCAGCAGCCCTTTGTTCTGTGCACAATTAACTTCCACTGAACATTAACTAGAGGGTGGCTGCATAATTAAAAAACGCCACATTTCCATTCGGGAGGGAATTTCAGCTCAGGCAACTCCAAGCAGCTCTGATTTAAGATCCATAAACTCAGTTCAAGGCGATATATATGAAAGTAATTGATGATGTAGTGCGCGAGGAACCTAAGAGCCATCCATCACATGGGGCAAGCAAGGGCTACGGATGCGCTCTGTGAACGCGACAACGGGCGAGCAAACGGCCAGAGGGACCTAGACAGTTCTCTTCTCCCCGTAACTCACTGCTGCTTCTCCAGAAACTCGTGGCCTTGTTTCCCAAAGAGCCTTCTCCCCAGGGTTTGTCTTCTCAGGCCAGGGAGAGGAGGCACTAAGGAAAGCTACAAGCGAGAACCTGCATCACTCAAGGGGAAAGCTGTCTTTCAGTGCACACCCACTAGGTGCCAGGCTCTTGCTTCATAGGTCAGTTCCTGCCTCTCAGGCGAAGGAGGGGCTTGGGCCCCTGGGTTGCCCGGATTGTGGACCATGCAGCCCACGGACACCTCCTGCCACCCGTTTCTGGGCCCAGATGTCCAGCCCAACTTGCAGATCTCAGCCTGTGGCCTGCGTGTCCCTCACCCAGTACCTGTCACTGATGCCGTGTCTCTGCTGGTCTATTTCATCATGAGGCCATTTACAGTTGAAATCAATGGAGCACAGGGCTGGCTCTTTTTCTCCCGTCACAGGGACATTTGCGGTGACGGTGATGGCAGCGCGGGGCCTCTGTCTGTCAGCTCTTGTTTTGTCCTCACTGAAGCCTGAGCCAGGGCGCAGGTAGCCGCCTCTTCCAATGAGCATTTTCCTTCCGGTCAAGGAAACAGGCCCTGTACCTCTGGGGTCTGAGACGGCTCTGCGATGCTCGGGGCTCCTCTCCCACAGAGGTGACACAGGAAGACCCCCTTGCCAGCTCAGCTGGTGGTCTCTCCTCCTTCCTGAGTGTCAGAATAGAGACCACCCTGCACACAAAGGGGATCTCCCCATCAGGGAGATCCAGGTTCAGATCCCACAAGGACGTTTTCCGTAGCTGACCTCTGAGTCTCGGTTTTCCTATTGCAAAATGGTGACATTAGCCTTCCAGGATGGATTTCTTTCTTTCTTTCTTTCTTTCTTTCTTTCTTTCTTTCTTTCTTTCTTTCTTTCTTTCTTTCTTTCTTTCTTTCTTTTCCTTCCTTCCTTCCTTCCTTCCTTCCTTCCTTCCTTCCTTCCTCTCATTCAGTATTTGTGGAGAAGCCAATGTGTGCCCATCACTGTGCTAGCGGCTGAGGACATAGGGAGTGAAATAGTCAGCGTTGTTACAAAATGAGCCAATGCAGGTCAAACACTCATGGCAGCAGACCCCAAACTTGTCTGCATATTAGTATGACCTGGAAACCTTTAAAATTTTCAAAGCCAGGCCATAGGGCAATACAATTTAATCGAGGGCCCGCAAACTTTTTATTAAAGACCCAGATAGTAAATATTCTAGTCTTTGGGGGCCACATGGCTACTCAGCTCTGCCCCAACAGTGCAAAAGCCGTGCAGACCCTGGGCATGGCTGTGTGACCGTGAAACTTTATTTACAAAACAGGCTGTGGGGCAGATCTGGTCCACGGGCTATAGTTTGCTGACCCCTGAATTAAATCACAACGCTCGAGGGGCACAGGCATCAGATGATTCTGGTATGCTGGTGTGCCTGGGCACCCTGGCGTGGGCAGGGCCCATGCTAGCTGTTACCCTTATCCCTCTGCAGTGGCTCAGAGACGTTAAATAACTTGTCCAGTTAGGGGCAGAATCAGGACAGAAACCTTGGTCTAACTCTAACCACCATTCTGCTTCTCTGTGTTAAGCGCTCCGAGCCTCAGTTTCTCTCTCTGTAAAATGGGATCAACACTAGACCCCCCCTGACGGAGTGGCTGAGAGGACCAAATGTGGAGAGTGACATAAGTTACAAGTCTGCCCTCGGGGGGCGGGGGGACGCAGCACAGACGAGAGTCAGGAGGACCTGAAGGTGTTCCAAGTGGTGGGGGTAATAACTGCAGGACAGGAAGTGGTGGGCTCCGCCCTTGAACAGAAGGGCTTCATTTAGTGTCAGCTGGCCCAGCTGAGGTCCACCCTGGGCGCTGGGGCTGGAGGTGTGAGTCAGGGCGGAGGGGGGCTCCTGGCTTCCTGGGACCCCTGACCGGCCCGGGCCCCAGAGGGCATGGAGAAGCAAAGCCTTGGGCTGCCAGCTTATTTTTGCTGGAGTCAGTGAGAAAACCCTCACCTCTCAGCTCTGAGCCCAACTCTGCTTGAGACACTGAACACGTACAGAGGAGTGGATGATAGCACCTGTTCTCCAGGAGCTCAGAGTCGAGAGTGGTGGCAAGAACAGGTATGTAAGCAGAGAGCCTCCTTATAGCCAGGCACATAGCTGGGGGGTAAGCATAGGATGCCAGGGGAGGGGAATGGCAATGTCTGCCCCTGTGCATTCAGGGAGGGCTTCCTGGGGGAGCCAGGCCTGAGCTGGATCTTGGAAGAAGAGTTGTCATGAGTCAGGCTTAGAGAAGTAGGGAGAGGGGTGCAGGAGAATGTTCTAGACAGACAGAACAGCTTCACTGAAAGTAGGAGGTGCAAAAGAGCAGATGTGTGGCAGGCATTTGCCTCTCGGCAGCCTGGGCCGGGGCCAGGCACGGCAGTGGGGCTGTTGGCGATGTTAAGCCCAAGCGCTGGCCCTTAGCGCTGTTCTGCTGCTTTCTCAGGCCCGGGGGCCTTTCTCCCGCTTTGGCCTGGGATCAGCATGCTCGTCCTCCCCATCGGAACTTTCTCGGTCCCTTGAGTAGTTAGGATGCTGTAACGGAGTTCTGGAGACAATGATCTTGGACGCACCAAGCCACCCCCAAGATCCTATCTACATGACCTCCCGCCTCCTCCCCTCACTCCAGAAGTGCCTCGGGTATATGACTTATCTCCCGAGCACCTCCCAACCAAACCAAGGTGGATCCGTTACCCTCATGAGCTGCTTCTGGATTTTCTAGATCTTAAGATTTTATTTCCTTTCTTGCATTTTAATTTTATTATTACATAAATTGTTTTTGACATTTTCAAGATGATCCCCTCCCCTCCTTCCAGATCTTAGCAGTAAAATTATGTCAGGGGAAAGCTCAAGGGGTAGATTGGGGGTAGGGATTAGGGGTGGGGGTCGGGCTACAGGGAGAAGGAAGATAGGTATTCTAATATGTCTCATTGGTAGACTCAAGGGTGATAGATAATGTCACCCCCCCCCATCTGTGGGAGGGTGTCTCATGGAATTAGAGGCCCATTGTGTTACTATTCTGGTCACGACCCCGCCCCCTCAGGCATGCATATCCGACCTGCTGTTAACATGTTGGAGTCTCCTTCTATCATCCCCGCGTGGAAGATAATTACTCGTGTGGCGCTGGGCTCCCATTGTTTGGCTACGAGGTTAAGAATCCCTGATACACTTCACTACATTCAGCAGTGAACGAATATGAAATGTAATTAAATGCCTCGGTTATCTTCTCTTTCTTTACCGGCCGTGGAATTTAATTGAGGCCATCTGAGGGGACTCAGATGGATCTCAGGTGATGACTCTGGACACGATGTGACCCCTGTCCATGTGGTTGACTTACAGGGGATGCGGGGACCCCACCTCAGCAGTTAACTTGCCAGGACTCAGATGCGAGGGGGTGACCGTCTGTTAAAAGCGGGGAGGATGAGGTAGGGAGAGGGGTATGCAAATAAGTAGGTTCTAGTTCTCCCACTAGATCTCGAAGGCACTTCCAGTTTGGTTTCACCAATTAAAAAAGTGTTCAGCCAGGCCTGGGGGCCAGGAGGAGTGGGTGTCCGAGGAGAGCTTCGACGGTGACTCTGTGACGTCTTCCCCGACAGTCACTGCCCTTGCCTGCCTTCTGCCCCGACATCGGCCCTCTGTCTGCCGTGCAACCGTGTGCGTGGTGTCCCTGCTGCTCCCCTGTCTTCTCACCCAGAAAGGCTTCCACCTGGAGACACTCCCAGGAGGGCGCTTTCTCTGTCTGTCCCCTTCCGCCATGACCAGCACATCCACCCCTCCCACTGTGAGGTGCACATGCTCAGGGTCTTCTCTCTGCTTCGGTGAAGTGACAGGTGGGTAATCGTGTTGATTGGCCTGGGCAGACGCAGTGAGAGCAGAGAGTTGCTTTCCCTTTCCTTCTGCCCTCGAGAGCTGACGTGAGCTCAGCAGCGGTGTGTAGACAGTGACGCCGCGGGAGACCGGGAGGGCTGGAAAGAGCAGCGGGTGGGGGCGAGACCGGCACGGGTTGGAATTGGGCCTGCCGCTGGCAGGCCCTCCTGTGCCCAGCCCCCTCCTCTGCACAGTGGAGACCGAAGCAACACGCCCCTCTGCAGGGCACTAGGATTCAGAGGGGGGTGGGGCGACCCCAGGCGGCCCTGCCCGCTGTGGCTGGGAGAACACGGGCCATTGGTCCAGAGTCCCACGATGGAACTGGCGGAAGTGGATCTTCAACCCAGGTCTTCTGGCTCCAAAGAAAAAAACTTTCATACTATATATGCATATCAAATTAGCACGTTGTACACTTAAAATATCTTTCAATTTTATTTGCCAAGTGTACCTGAGTAGAGCTGCGGGGGGGGGGCAAGAAAAACAAATAAGCCTCTGCTAATCAGCTCAGAAAACGAGTCACACAGCTCCAAATCAGCGGCGGGCACACTTCCTCTCTAGAGAGCCAGGTAATCATTGATCTGGCACCGCGGGCCCTATTTTCTCTGTCACAATTACTCAGCGCCACTGTCCTGGTGCAGAAGCAGTCACAGACAATATGTCACTGAGTGGGTGTGGCTGTGTGCCAATCAACATTCATTTACAAAGGCAGGCGACGGGCTGGATTTGGCCTGAGGGTCACAGTTTGACAACCCCTGCTCTAAATCATAGTCTGCGGAGAGCTCTGTCATGTTCTTACTGGCGTGTTAATTCTAGAAGCAGAGTGATGACAACAATGGCAAAAACAACAATAAAAATAATATGTGAGGCGCTCGGTGGAGCCCTGTTCCAAGGATGTTACCCCACGTTACCCTCCTGCTTTAGGAGGGAGACACTACGACCCCCTTTTCATAGGAGACACTACTGAGACTCAGAGGGGTGGAAGTGCCCAAGGCGTCGCAGCTGGCAAGTGGCAGAGCTGATGTGTGAGCACAGGTCCGCTCGTTTCAAACTCCCACACCGTCTCTCCCATCCCGCTGGGCAGCTGGTGGTCAGGGGGCCCCCACCCGTTCAGAAAGGAGGGTGCCTCTCTGACACCAGAGGAGGGCCACGCCCACGGCCTTGTCTCCAGTTTAAACCCCCATCCAAGCAGATGGGCTTGACCGTGATGCTCCATCCCTGCAGTGTTCCTGGTTCTAGGCAGGTAGCTTCACCACTGCCCTTGGTCCTGCTTCGATACCAGGGGTCCCCAGGCGCTCGCGTGACAGGTCTCTTCCCTCAAGAGTGAGCAGCCCCCTTGGCTTATTCCTGTTGTGGCATCTGGGTCCCCCTCCAATCTACACACTCCCCAGTGCCCGTGGGTCTCCAGACGCCTCCATGGGATCTTGGGAAGTGGAGAAGGTTATGACCATATTCACAAAGAAACTCTGTTTGGCCTTGAAGAATCACGGAGCTAATACAACCTTTAGAGGTAACATGTAATTAAAATATGTCTTTAGATCTGACCTGTTGGGATTGGATATTAAAGCAAATAGAGTGATTCCCAGACATGTGGTAATATCATGAACAGCTTTTGCCTAGGGTCGGTTGGCACCTTGGAGAAATCGGTGGGATTTTAGCTGGTGACTGGCCTGTGGCTCCAAACGAAACTTTTAAGGGTCTAAGTTTTTATTTGTTTCAGGTATCTTTGGGCCCAAAAGAATTTGCTCGTTGATTTGACTGCAGCGTCATTATTAAGTTCTCACTCGGTCTGAGCTGGAAGCTTAAGGGCAGCTCGGTACTGCCTTTTCCTTTGTGGTATTTCTGAGGCTGAGGTCTGCGGTTTGACTATCAGAGCTCAGACCCCCTCCAAGCTCTACCGCCTAAAATGAAGTTACAGAGATTAAATTAAATCACACGTCTAAAGTCCTTAATCCGAGTCCTGCCATTCAGTAAGTGCTCTCTAAATGTTAGCTGTTATGATTAATAGGATGAGAGGCCTTTAGCCCCAGGGGGACAGGTAAGGTTAGGGCAGCTTTTCTATCCAGGAGGGCTTAGAGACTCAGAGACCTTAATCGACATTTTCTTGTGGTCCTTTCCAACTCTAGCACTGCATGTTTTAAACAATAAATTTCACACTTGTTTCAGAAGGAGATGTAGTTTGGGAAGGTCGTGTTGTGTGGGCGAGGGGTGGGTAGCAAGACATTAGCTTTAGAGAACACTGGATTCAACTCTGAAGTGCGCCAAGTACTGGCGATGGACTTTAAGTTCTCCTCAGCTTCCTTACCAGCAAGCCGGGAATACAGTCTCCTAGGCTTGTTAAACTGAGTGAAGAAGTGGCTCGGAGAGATATATTCCCACTTGGGAATGTACAGTAAGACTGATCAGTACTCCTGTGCCAGGCAGTGGACTGATTACTCTAGGGTGTGGATTTGTTTTATGGGGGGCAGCAGGTGGGATCAGGACAGCTGAGGTGGAACAATGGCCTTCTAAGGGCGTGGGCTGGTGCTTTAGATGGGGGAGGGGGGTTGGAGGATTGGGGGGGAAGGCACTCCTTCTGTTTTTGTCACAGCCCGGTAGGCGATTCTCCCCTGGGCCACCAGAGGGAGCTCTTAAAGTTGTGAGACCAACCTCTGCACTCCCCCTTCCCCCTGCCCTCCACCACGCAGCATCCTTGCGTCCTGCCTCTGTTCTAATGTACTTTAAGGTTCCCATTGACTGAAACCTCAAAGTTCCTACTATTTTATTTCCTTCGTGGACTATGTCACTTTCTTTCTCCTCCCACACACTCTAAGCTCTTGATTATCTAAGCACAACCTGATTATCCTGTTTGCCATACCCCCAGTGGCTAAAACCCTACCTGGCACTAAACAGGTACTGTATCTGTTTCCTATGGCTGCTGTAAAAAAAAAATTACCAAAACTTAGTGTCTGAATGCAACACAAGTTGATTATCTTACAGTTCTGGAGGCCAGAAGTCCAAAGTCAAGGTCTCAGTGGAGCTGGTTCCTTCTGGAAGCTCTAGGGGAAGTCTGTTCTGTCTTCTCGTCTTTTCTCAGTTCTGAAGGCCACACATTTCCCGGCCTTTGGCCCCCTTCCATCCTCAACGCCTGCCATCGCCCCACCTCCTTCTCTCCCTCTGACCTGCCTGCCCCTCTGTGTCACTTATTGCACTGGACCTACCTGTGCAATCCAGGGCACTCGCCCCGTCTCAAGATCTTTAATCACATCTGCAAGACCTATTTTTGTCTGTTAGGTAACATACTTACAGGTTCCAGGGATTAGATTGTGGACATTTGGGGGAAGAAGACATTATTCTGCTCAACGAAGTATTTATTCAATAACTGTTTGAGTCACAGAAGGAATGAACATGCTGTTACATCGCCTTCCGGGCCTCGGTGGCCCTTCCCGGAGCTAGACAGGGGCAGGCCCGCTATCTCCTCTGCTTCCCCGAGACGTGGTGGGACACGTGGATCCAGAGGGCGGTCTGAACGGGAAGCATGCAGTTTGTTCTCGTCTGTGGTTCAAATCCCCACTCAGTCACTTATTAGCTATAGAAAGCTGCTTATTGCCTCTAAGCGCCAGTGTTTCTGTCTGTGAATGGGGGTAAAATTGGCTGCTGTTTATGGAGCTCCAGCTCTGTGACCTCAATTAAAAGCCCCAGGTCTGCCCTTTGCTTGCGGTGTGACCTTGGGCAAATCACATCACTTCCTGATATCCTCGGTGGTGAAATGGGGCTGATGATAACTGTGTGTGTGTGTGTGACGGTAACAAGGTAATTACCTCATTAAATGAGATTATAAATGGATTAAATGAGATGATAGTTATAAAGGGCTTATATGGCCATACTGCCTGGTTCATGATAACACTTTACAAAAAGCATATCTGTTCTTTTTGATTTCTTATTTTCTTCCAGTTCTTATTCTTATTACTTTTTCCTCCTATTCTTCCCCCCACCCTTCCTTCTCTTTATCGTCACCTGTTCTTACTTCATGTCTCTGTGTTACATGTTTTTCCCACCCCTGGGTCCTCTCTCAGCCTGAGTTTCACCTCGCCAGAGACTCAGAGCCTGGGTTTTTCATTCGAAGGCCCTGTATAACACACATGCTTTATTAATGTCAGCTTCTCCCGTCGGGGCTTTTGTTCGTCCGTCTGGCTACCAAGGCCGTTTCAAAGACCAGGGCTCCTGGTTTATCGCTGTCTATGCAGAGGCACTTTTGAGAGGGACGGAGAGAGGAGAAGACTCCTCTTTCCCTCTGTCACTGGAAATGAAGATATCTAAGAAGAAACGTCTGTTACTCTCCCCACCCCGGGACAGAAGGCACCCGTTCTGCCTCTGTGTCTGCTTGACTTGTTATCAGAAAATTAGAGTAGAAAAGAATCTTTTGTTCGGCTAGGGAGACATCTTAATAGGCACTTTGATTGTTAAGAAGAAGTTTCTGTATCAGTGTAATTGCTGTAAATGCTGTTTGCCTTCTCTGTTATGATAAGGCCTCGATTTTCATAGATGTCCCCTCCCTTCCCTTTGAGGCTTGCAGTGGCAAGTTTAATGAAATCCAAACAAAGAAAGCAGAGAGGATCTCAGAGTTCAGCTCCTCATAGCCACGTGCGAAGCCGTGTGGAGGCTATAACTTGAGACTAATGATGCTGCAGCCACTTAATGCAATTGACAGAATTCGCCCCTTCAGCCAGATATTGGGGAAATGAAACCAAACGACTAAACTTAATTACTTCTACTTTTTCGAGACGGTGCTGTAATTGAGAATAACAGGATAATTAGGATATGACTCGAACAGTGAGATGTGCCCACGTACCAGAGGATTTGCTCCCTGCCGAACTGAGCTCCAGGAGTGCCATCTCGGTCATTTTGTGGGGGAGGAGGGTAGAGAGGTGCCTGGAGAAGGAAAGACCGTCTGGATCTGGGGTTCTCATCCTTGGTGCTGTGGACTTCGGGGCTGGTTAACTCTTTGCTGTGGGCTGTCCTGTGTATTGCAGGACGTTGAGCAACATCCCTGGCCTCTACCCGTTACATACCAGCAGTACCCCCTGCCCTAGCGTGACCACCAAATATGTCTCCATTCATTGCCAGGTGTCCCCTGGGGGCCAAAAGTGCCCCTGGTTGGAACACTGGGGTAGGGGCTTTTGGAGGACTCACGAACAATCGCAGAATTACAGCTTGAGGTTCTGCTAGTGCCTGGCTGTGTGACCTTTAGCGAGCCACCACACCTCTCTGAGCTCCTGTCTTTCTTGGTACAGTGGGAATAATGAGAATCCCGAGTGCCTGGAGGCAGAGCTTTCGGGTACAAACGTCACAGCACCACGCCTAACACATTGAGCGATCAGTGAACTCTGTTTTTATTATCATACTCTTGGGGCCAGTAACCATGTATTAAGTACTGCTTTGCCCCCGGTACTATGCTCTGAGGCCGTGAGGCAGAGATGAAGGAAGATGTGGTCTCTCTCCTCGAGGGAGAGGCAAATATGTGCAGACTTGTAGGTACTGCCTAATTCTTTACCTTGGCAGACATCGCTAATCGATCTCTGTGCTCTTTCCTGTCAAGCCTCAGAATCCTTCTCAATACACCTTTCTAGACAGCCGTGCTTCATGTTCCAGGAGACGAACCCCCTATTTGGCACCCCCATGAGGAGGCTGTGTATTTGAGCTGACCTTTCCTCTCCAGCCCAGCTCGTCCACCTTTGTCCAGCTGGTGCTGGAGAAGGCGTCGAAAGAGGTAGCAGGTAGATTCCTTCCTCTCAAATCTGACTTCTGTCCCAAAAGGAGATAGGAATGGAAAGAAAGCACACTTTCTCTCTTTAAATAGGTTTTCTTTCTTGTCTTCCTTTGTTTCCCTCAGAAACTGAAGCAAATGTTAAAATAGATGACATTTAGTTTTTAGTTACACTAGAGGAAATTCCACGGGCGATGATTCTGAGTGATACACCATGCTGCCCCCCTCTTGGATTTGCTCTGCCTTTGGGGGCTTGGAAGATCACTAGCTCTCCCAGAACGGGTCCCAATTTACAAGGACAGAATCAGGGTTTCTGGAAACAGCTTTCAGATGGCTGCTGCCAGTGCCATCAGACACAAGGGAGACTGTGAATGGGTTGGAGGTTAAATGCTCCCTGATTGGTTCAGACGAGCTGGGCTCCCCAATGAGCACACCACTCCATAACAATTGCTGTGAAAAATGAGGCGTGCATTTGCAGCTCAGAAAGCAAGGTGCCGGCTCCATCCATCTGGCCTGAGAAATGAGGGCTGGCATGTGGGTCAGCCCCTGGCTTCTTCTCTGCGGGCTGGTGGAGACTTCACAGGCAGCACTAGTTCATTCCTGCTGTCGTTTCACACCCCTCAGGGCCTCTGCGGTCTGTGAGGAGCCAGGGAGTGGAGGGAAGGCGGGGGCTGGTGCTCAGGGTCTGTGGAAAAGTCCCAGCCCTCAGTCAGTGGTGGAGTGATAGTGGAAGTCATTTAGCCTAAGGCACGAAAGAAAAGACCAGATGGGGACAGGAATCTAGTCTGAAGTTTGTGTGATGTAATGGTTCTTCTTCATTCCCATCCATCCATCCATCCATCTACCTACCCACCTAGCAATTCACCCACCCACCCACACATCTGTCCATCTATCCACTCATCTGTCCACCCACCCACCCACCCATCCATTCATCCACCTACCTATTTAAACATCCACCACCCACCCACCCCACACATCTACCCACCTAGCAATTCATCCACCCACCTACCCATTTTCCCCATTTATCTACTCATCTGTCCATCCACCCACCTATCCATCCATCCATCCACCCATTCATGAGTCCATTCCTTTATTCTAGCACAAGTTTAGATAGTACATGGTTAGACATATTTTATTTATTTATTTATTTAATATATTTTATTGATTACGCTATTACAGTTGTCCCATTTTCCCCCCTTTATTCCCCTCCGCACCACATCCTCCCATTCCCCACCCTTTAGTTTTTGTCCATGGGTCATACATATAAGTTCTTTCTTTGGCTTCTACATTTCCTATACTGTTCTTAACCTCCCCCTGAATGTTTTCTACCTACCGTTTATGCTACTTATTCTCTGTACTTTTCCCCTCTCTCCCCCTACCACTTCCCTGTTGATATCTCTCCATGCCTTACATAAATCCCTTTAACATTTCATATAATAAAGGCTGGGTGATGATGAACTCCTTGAACTTGAGCTTATCTGAGAAGCACTTTATCTGCCCTTCCATTCTAAATGAAAATTTTGTTGGATAGAGTATTTTTGGATGTAGGTTCTTGTCTTTCTTGACTTGGTATACTTCTTTCCAACCCCTTCTTGCCTGCAAGGTCTCTTTTGAGAATTCAGCTGACAGTCTTATGGGAACTCCTTTGTAGGTAACTATCTCCTTTTCTCTTGTTGCTTCTAAGATTATCTCCTTATTTTTAATCTTGGCTAATGTAATTATGATGTGCCTTGGTGTGTTCCTCTTTGGGTCCAACTCCTTTGGGACTCTCTGAGCTTCCTGGACTTCCTGGAAGTCCATTTCCTTCACCAGCTTGGGGAAGTTCTCCTTCATTATTTGTTCAAATAAGTTTTCAATCCCTTGGTCTTCCTCTTCTCCTTCTGGCACCCCTATGACTCGGATGTTGGGACATTTAAAGATGTCCTGGAGGTTCCTAAGCCTCTCCTCCTTTTTTTGAATTCTTGTTTCTTCATTCTTTTCTGGTTGAATGTTTTTTCTTTCTGGTCCACTCCGTTGATTTGAGTCCCAGTTTCCTTCTTATCCCTATCGGTTCCCTGCACATTTCCCCTCATTTCCTTTAGCGTATCCTTCATTTGTTCATCTAACTGCGACCAAATTTCAACCAATCCTGTGAGCATCCTGATTACCAGTGTTTTGAACTGTGCATCTGATAGGTTGGCTATCTCTTTGTCACTTAGTTGTATTTTTTCTGGAGCTTTGATCTGTTCTTTCATTTGGGCCATTTTTTTTCTCCCAGTGCACCTGTTACTTTAAGGGATGGAGCCTTAGGTGTTCACCAGGGTTGGCAACCCACGTCGCTGTGTTGTGATGCTGCCTGTGGGGATGGGGCCTGAGTGAACAATGGCACCTGTTCTGCTCTCCGCATTTCCCCAGCTACCAATAAGCAAGTTGGGCCCTTCTTTGCTGGCTCTGGGGTTGGTGGGTGGGCCTGCACAGTTCCAAGTCCCCATGGGTCTCTCCAATGAACTCTTCTGTGAGACCGGGAGTTCCTCCCACTGGCGCCTCAGCTCCCACAGGTGTTTTCAATCAGTGGTTTGAGGCTTTACTTCCCCGTGATGGTGGGTTTTGCGGTCTGCTCCGCTCCCCGCTTTTTCTCCCAGTTTATCTGCACGCGAATGAGGGGCCGCCCGGTCCACCAGTCTTGGCCCTGTGGGGTCCAGGTGGGCCAGCTGTGGGTTTTGCTGGGACCACCAGCTGTGTTTTGGCCAAGCGCGCCCGCCATGGGTCTCTCTGGGCAGCTGGAGCATTGCCGGTACCGCTCCACAAACTGTGTCTCACCAAGCGCTCTCCGCCCAGCTCTGCCCCGCTTACCGGTCTGGATGAACGTGTCTTCTTTAACTCCTTGGTTGTTGGACTTCCACTCAGTTCGATTTTCTGTCAGATATGGCTGTTTTTGTTTTTTAAATTGCTGTTTCTCCTCTTTTGGTTGTGTGAGGAGGCACAGTGTGTCTACCTACACCCCTATCTTGGCCGAAGTCTAGTTGGACATATTTTAAATGGTTATGTACAATATATACAGTTATATTAGTTTTCTATATTGAGTTTACTCTTAAAATGTATTTAAACAAACAAAAAGAGTCAACTTAAAATAGTAAACAGATCATTTTATGGGCTGTACAGGAGTGCGACCGAAATGAGGAAGCTGGTGCTTGTGTGGCTGGCGTTTGGAATCCACCACATGAGACCTCGGCCTCCAAGGCCACACGCTCTCCAGTCCCTCAGGCCTGGGTGCATAGCTGCTGTGTGGCCTCCGAGGTGTACGACCTTGAGCAAAGGACTTCCTCTCTCCAAGCCTCAGTTTCCTCACCTTCAGTGTGGGGATGCTGACAGCCCCTGTCTTTGGGATTATTTTGATGACGTGACGAGCTAAGGCATGTGAGTTCCATGGCAATGCCTGGCACACACTAAGCACTCGGTACCCGGAAATAATACTTCATCTTATTCTCTGCACAGCTGGCTTCCTTCAAGGCTCTCTTTGGTGGCCCTGCCCAGGGGACCTTGTGTGGGTTAAGAGAACACAAGCTAAACCGGGGCTCCGCTTGGCTTTGATTTGACGAGTGATGTGGTCGTCATCCTTCCTGAGGCCTTCGAGGCCCCCTCTTCTTCCAGGGTTTAGCCAGAGCCCATGGCAGCCTCTGACCCTCCGTGTAACAGGCTCTCCTCCTCTCTTCTCTCCCACAGACACGTTGTCAGTGCCGCGCTGGTCCCCGCAGATCCCTCGCAGAGACCTTGGCAACTCCATCAAGCACAGGTAGGCAGGATTCCTGTGTGTACTGGTGCCTGTGTCCTTGCACGGTGAGGGCTGGGGACTCTGACCCCGGGGTGGCGATAGGCTGGGTGGGTGTGCTCATGTCCATTTGACAGGTAGGCAAACTGAGGCCCTGGGTGGCTAAGTGATGGGTCTACTTGGCCTCAGCATTTGTGTTCTTTGGACACTGCTGCCGAGAGTTTGCTTCGCACCCAGGCCTCCGGGACTGGGCTGAGGGACGGCTTCACTCGTTCATGGATTTTTTCCCACTCATCTTCGTAGAGGGTTTCTGCGCCACGGCAGCAGCCAAGAGCGAGATGGGAGGTCTGCGCCCGTGGGGAGCTCATGGGCTGGTGGAGGGTCAGACAGTTAACAGACCAGGAGAGTATAGAGAGATTAGGGCTGTGGGGGGCGGGGTTAGTCCCGGGGGCGGACACATCACCATGGCCGTGGCCCGGTGAGGCGGCAATGAGCATGCTGTCCTGGAAAGGCATCTCATCAACAGTTCTTGAAAGAAATGTGTTGACAGGACAGTTATTAAGTCTCAACGAGAAAGTGGTGTAGGAAGTAGTGAGAAACGTGTGACAGACACATCAGTGGTCTGGCAGTGAGATACAGAGAGGAAGGCATCAAAGGTGGGCCTGTTTTTTGTTTCTTTCTTGGGCTCTGCCCCCTGGCTCAGCTCCTCCCCTTGATTGTCCATGCTCCTGACTCAGCTCCACCCCCTGTTTTAGCTCCACCCCCTGTTTTAGCCCCACCTCTGCATTGGCCAGGCGTCTGGCTCTCTTGGAGAAGCGAGTGGTGGTGGTTGGAGGAGGTGGGGAGGTGAGCTGATGTTCTGAAAAGGCTTCATTTTAGGGGACTCTGCTACTAGAGTTTGTGGTTTCAGCTTATGGGGGGGGTGGCCCCCTCTTGAAGCTTCCCAGGTCATGTGACTAGCCGTGATGGGAAATGGCTTTCCCTCCTGGGCGGCCCCACCTTGCTTTGGAGGCTCCAAGGACAGTTCCAGCTCCATCCATCACTCTGTTCCAGAACTGAACTTGGCACATAGTAGCACAGCAGGCAATATTTGTTGAATGATGGAGTGGCTATTAGGAATGATTTGGTAATAATATAGTCACAACTCAATCCATTGAGCACTTAGTAGGTGCCAGGAGCTGTGTAAACCCCTGACATTCATGACCCTGTTTAAAACTCCCAATTTATGAGATCGATACTGTTATTATCCCCACTTTACAGGTGAGAAACTGAGGCTTCAATGGTTTAAGCCTCAAATTGATTAAGTCACATGTCTCAGAAGAAGTGAGACTGGAATCCAGGGCCTGTGTGCTCACCTTTTAAGTGGTTCGTCCTTCTGGAGATGGATCAGTTGCTATCACCTTGACCTTGAACATTTCCTGTCTCTTTTCCACAGGTTTTCCACCAAGTACTGGATGTCTCAGACGTGCACAGTCTGTGGGAAAGGGATGCTTTTTGGCCTCAAGTGTAAAAATTGCAAGTAAGTGGCTGTACCTGGAAGCATTTCCCACTGTGCCTGATGTCAGCAGGAGCACTACTGGGCTCTGAATGAATTTATGGGAGTTGAGTTTCTCGACTTTGGGGAGAGTTGCTTGCTCTGTTTTTTGGAAATAGATCTTAAAGGAACCTGTGTACTTGGGGAAGGGCTCCGGGAGAGCAGATATGATTGAGACCATGAGCTGAAGGATGGCACTGGAAGTGCATAGAGCTGTCCGCTGAGGCGTGGTGCCGTCTTGCATTTTTATAGCTCCTAAGACCAGGAGTTGGCCAACTTTTCCTTCAGCTGACCAGATAGTAAATATTCGAGGCTTTGCTGGCTACAACTACCCAGTTCTGCCATGTAGCTCGGAGCAGCCAGAGATGATACCCAAGTGGGTGGGCGCGACACATTTGTTTATCCCCACGAGACCTCATTTACATCCGTATTCTGCGGGCTGGCTCAGGCCTCTTGGCTGTAGTTTGCTGGTCCCTGAGTTACTGTTTGTGAAGGCTTTTCCTCCTTTGTTTTTTCTCCTCTGAGGGGGTGTTATGATCCTCCCCATTTTATGGATGTGAAAGCTGAGTCTTGGCCAAGGATAAGTCGCCTGCCTGAGGTCACACAGCTGGGAAGTGGCAGTCAGAACTTGAACCCTGCCCCCCTAATACCTGTCTTTTCTGTGGCTTCACGTTGATCTTGAATTCTCCCCACCCCGCGTCCACGCGCGCATTCCAGGTCTCGGCCGGCAGAAGGGAGGGAGGCTGTGGAAAAGCTCTGGTGCCCAACGTGGGTTCTGGAGTTACCTTCCAGCAGTGTGACCTTGGGCAGGTCTCCTCACATTTCCGTTCCTAGTGTTTTCGTCTGCACGAGAGGGGTACTCCTCAGACCTGCCTGATGTGGCGGTGTGCATTCTAGAAGTCAGCACCAAGGGACACAGCCCGGTGGCAGGTGTGGCGTCTGTCCTGTCAAAGGCTGCCGACGCCTTTCTGCCTGGCCCCCCTCTCTCCTTCTGTACAGGGTATTAAATACCCACTCCGGTCCACTTACTGAAAAATGGTCATGAACGTGCCAGTGTATCTAAGAGTTACAAGTGAACCTACATCTGTTTGCTGCAGGAGCCACTTAGTGTAAGGGGCGGCAGGAAACCTTTCCCCCGTGGCCTTGCCCAGCCCAGGCTGGGGCTCTCATCTGAGCCCCTTCAAGCCTCCCCACATCCCGGCCCTGTGAGGGAGGTGGGCTCGCCACAGGGGTGAGGGCCCATTCTAGCCCCCGGCTGGAGGGACTCGCCTGAGTGACGAGAGCAGGGTCGAGGGCCCCCTTCCCTTGTGGGGGGGTCAATTCGTTGTAGCACAGAAGGAGGCTTCAGCTCTGTGGATAGGAGGGGGGATGCACAGGGCAGTCAATACCAAACATTTGTGTTTGGAGGCCTGCGCCTCCACCTTGGTCCTCCAAGGACCGAGGCTCTCAGGCGAGCCCTCAGGATGGCAGCCCCAGGCTTTCTGACGCCGAGAGGCACAAGGCCAGGCCCCCAGGTCCAACTGGCCGGCTGTCTGATTTCTCCCAAACGCCAGCTGCTCCCGGGCCCATCCTGTGTGTAGTCACACCGTGTTCTGTGGGGGAAAGGGCGGCTTTCACGGCCTTGCACCTGCAGAGGGGAAGCTTTGAAGTCAGGTGATTAGGTGACAGGGACGCAGCCAGGAGGCAGCAAGGCTGAACGCTCCCTGAGCCAGTTTAATTTCCAGCACTAGATACAGGACTCCGAGGTGGCCTTTGCTTCTACTCTCTGTTCTAGAAGTAACTAACAAAGGCCCAGACCCTGCCAAAGGTTGGGGGAAGAGCTGGAGCAGGTGTGGGGGCCTGGCGCAGAGGGCTGGCCGCAGGGGGCCCAGATTTTGGAAGCAGCCAGAACCAAGTTTGAGTCCCAGCTGCATCGCTGAACTTCCTGTGTGAGCTTGAACAAGACACTGGCCATCTGGGAGTTCAGTTTCCTTGTCTGTAAAGTGGGCGTGATGTGAGCACCTGCCATAGGACTGTTGGAAGCCGTCAATGAAATGTCCTTGCCTCCAGGGGACAATGTTTTGTCACAGAACTTCTCTCCTCCCTCCACCTTGTGCAAAAATAAGTGCCGCAGGTGTGAAAGCAGCAGAATGCAAACCAAGCCGTGCTTGGATGTGGCCGTGGACACCAAGTTGCTCAGCCCTTAGGAAAACTGCCACGGTGGTGGAGGCAGAGCCTGTCTCTGCTGCAGAGCCCCAGCCTGCTTCGGGAGCTCTGACATCATGCCCATGTCACTACAACAGGGATTAGCGCTGTCTCCAGGACGTCACAATGAGCACGCACTGCAGATATCACCAGCTGAAATGTGAACTTACTCTTCTGTGAGTGAGATCCTGCAGCTTTCGCATGAAGAACAGAGAGGATAGACGGTCATTTATATTTGCTTTCAAAGATTGAAAAATTTTGGACGCACTGATGGGCTGATAGAAGACTTGGATGGGGGGCAGAAACAGGTGACACACAGGCCCCATTGTCAAGGGGTTTGGGGAAGACACAGCTGTGGAGAAATGAATTTTGGTGAAGCTGAAGTGCACACGTAAAGAACAGCGACAGGTGGGATTTCAGAGAGGTGGCACCAAGACTCAGGAAGCAGCTGCTTAGAAAAAATGGGCAGGACTATTTGTTCTTTTACTCACCTAATGTTTATTGAGTACCTACTATGCACCAGGCACAGTGCCAGGCACAGGGGAAGTAACAGTGGATAAAACAGACAAAGTCTCCGACCTCATGGAATTGACAAGCTGGTGGGATGGGAGGGTGGGCACAGACAGTAGAGAAAGTAAATTATTCAAAGAGATGATCTATTCAGATGATACTTCTGTCCTAAGCAGGGTTGGCCAACCTTTTGGCATCCCTGGGCCACACTGGAAGAAGAGTCGTCTTGGGTCACACATCAAATACATTGTGTCATGTAATCACAAAAAATCTGATAATGTTTTGAGAAAATTGACGATTTTGTGTTGGGCTGCATTCATAGCCATTCCGAGCTGCATGCGGCCCGTGGGCTGTGGGCTGGACACCTCTAAAAGGAGAAAAGGGAGATAGGAGGGACCAAGGAAGGGGCTGCAGTTTTAATGGAGGTGCTTATTGAAGGTCTTATACCGGAGTGGGAACTTGGGGAAAACAGCGTTTGTGGTGCAGGCCCTTTCCTGTTTTCCTAAAGTTCTTCCCAGAGACTTGGATTTGAACCTGCCCTGAAGGCAATGAGTTGTGTTTCTGTTTGAAATCTAGAGCGTCCCTGGTTCTGGTAGTGCCAGAGACTTCCTGGGTGATGATGACTGGATCAGACCCTTGCCGCTCCATGTCTGGTCCCTGGACCAGCAGCATCAGCCTCACCTGGGAACTGGTTAGAAATGCAGAGTCCCAGTCCTCGCCCCAGACCTGCCCCACAACAGTCTGGATTCTGAGACTGTCCCGGTGATCCGCGTGCGCACTAACGTGTGAGAAGCACTGCTCCATTGGCCCCCAGACTCCCCTGCAAGCTCCTTCGATTTTCTCTGGATAAAGGGTCTCAGACATGAGCGTGCATTAGATGCTCCTGGGGGTTTGTTGAGACAGGGAGTCCTGGACTCAGCCCCTAAGTTTCTGATGCAGCAGTTCGGGGGCAAGGGGGGTCCCAAGAATTCAAATTTCCTAACAAGTTCCCAGGTGGTCTGGGCACTACGTTTGAGAACAACTACACTATGTAAACAGAATTGTTTGACAAAATCAAACTTCATTTTGTGTGAGAGGTTGTTTTTTCCCTACAGCATATGGTCACTCTTTACTGTTCACTATTCAGGCTCTTGTGTGGCCACAGCCCTTGCAGACACGGGTCTTGTTCATCGTGGTAAATCCACCGGTAAATATTCGTGTGGGGATCAAACAGAGAAGGAATGGCCAGGGCCCAGGCTGAAGGTCACACGCACACACCTGCGTGTGGACCCTGCCCCTGCGGCTGGCGAGTATGTGGCCCCTGCTGAGCCTCAGCTGCCCCCTCTGTAGAAAGAGGAAAATAATTAGACATTCCTTATATTATGTCTAATTCACAGATAACTCTATTAGTTACATATTATCTTACTAGATTATTTTTTTAAGTCAGTAAGATAAATAAGGTAAAAGGCTCAGCTTCGTACTTGGCTGACCTTAATAAACGAAAGTGAGCATAGTTCTTAACTTTATGAATTAATTCTGGGGCACTCCTCCTCCTCCTCAGGAAGCCAGGATACTTCTGAATGTCTAATCCCTTTTGCTCCTGCTTCGGTTTCAGGCCCACTTCCTCCGGAATTATCATCAGCTTGTCTCGTTGGCGTTCTGAATAGAGAGATTAATGAACTAATAGGAAATTATACTCAGAAAGCAATTTGCAGTTATCTAAATTGAGGCGTTTTCATCTAATAGGTTCATGAGCGCGAAATGGAGTTTCGTTCTAAGTGGTCGGGTGGCAGCGCAATCTGAGAATTGTCTGATAAGTGCGGACTCAGCCGGCTGAAGTGTGCTCTTGCAGGGAGCTGCTGATGGGTTTTCCAGCCCTCAGTCAGGGGTTATCTGCATCTTTCCTCCCTCTCGGGGCCCTTCCACAGGTTTGTGCAGGGCTGAGGGCTGGCTCGCTGCAGCCTCTCCATCCCTACCTGCGTTTCTTGCAGGAAAGCACAGGGCAGTGATTGGAAGCTGGTCCTGTAGAAAACAAGAGCTGGAACCAGGGTGCTCTTCTGCACCAGCTGGAGGGTGGAAGGGCGGGGGTGTCTTCAGAAACCACCGATGGAGACGTAGCATTTTGACTGTCTCCTCTGCGTGTTGTAGCCACACCGTGGTCCCCTTTGGCAGACCACGCTTTGTTCCGGCTTGTTCTGGTTAGGTCGGCAGCCCCGGCTGAGCATCTGCTGTGCGGGGGAGCCATTTGGGGACAAGGAGGAGAAAGACGAGGTGGCTGCCTGCACTGGCCCACAGTCACTGCCAGTTCTCAGGGTGAGCTCCGCCCCCTGAAACTCTGACAGAGTCAGGCAGTGAGGCCAGGGTCACGGTGGGGGCTTGAAGTTGCAACTTCTGAGCAGCACCTCCCTGCCCACAGCCTGCCTGGCCCAGGCTCAGGGAACGGCACCTGGAAATCTGCATTTTAATATGCCTCCCAGATAATTGACTTCTGCACCACAGTGTGAGTGAAGAACGTTGGTCTACAGGGAAGGGCGAACAGGGCAGATAATGACAGGCGACTCTTGAGCAGCGTGGGGGTGAGTGGTGCTGACCCTGCCGCAGTCAAAAATCTGAATATAACCTTTGACACTCCAAAAACGTAAGGACTGACAGCCTACCATGGACTGGGAGCCTTTCCACTAACATGAGCAGTTGAATAACACACATTTTATATGTTACATGTATTCCATACTGTAATCTTATAAGGAAGCAATCTGGAGAACAGAAAATGTTATTAAGAGAATCACAAAGAAGAGAAAATATATTTATGGTACTGTACGTATTTACTGAAAAATATCTGTGTGTAAGTGGACCTGCGCAGTTCAACCCATATTGTCCAAGGATCCACTGTACTGCCACAGGGGCGGTGCGGGGGCTGTCCCGGGGACACTGGGGAGGCCATCCCCAGCGACTTGGAAGTCTCCGGGGAAGCGCGGAGCTGGCCGGCTGCGGGGGGGGGGGGGCTACGGGTGTCCAGGCTAAGGAAACGGCGCTGGCGAAGGCGGGGGTCAGGACATGAATGGGCTGTTTGCAGCTGTGTGTGCCACGCCGGGCCTGGGGTCCAGAGCAGGCTGGTTCTGCTTTGCAGTCACGTGAGGGGCCCTGCTGCTGTGACTCCTGCCACTGCTCCCCGAGGCTCAGGCCAGGGCAGGGGGCTGCTCACTGCCCATCCCACCCCACTGCTGGGAAAGCGGTCTTGGACTCTGAGGCTCTTACCAGGCTGGAGCAGGTCACTTGCTGAGCACAGGGCCCAGGGGAGAAGAATATCGGGGTACCATGGCCCTTCCACTGGGGGCAGAGTTGGGGTGTGGGGCAGACGTCAGGGGTGCTGATGTTCTCTGAGTCATCTGCTCTTGGGGCCCGAGACGGGAAGGGTATAGAGGTCAGAATACCTTGCAGATGCTCAGACTCATTTTTCTCTGGGACCGAGGAGTAGCCACTCCTCTGCTTTGAAGACAAGGCGATAACATTAGGGGTGCTGAGCACAGCTTTCCCTCACTCACGTGTCTCTTCATGTCCTGCGCACGTTCCCTGTCACTCCTTCAGCAGCTGCTGTGGTGCTGCTGCTGCTGCTGCTGCTGTGTGGAGGCTTGCCCCCAGGTGACTGCAGCTGCCTCGCCCAGAGGTGCGGGGATAAGCCGCCCCTCCCCGAGGAGGCTCAGAGCCAGGGACTCACGGGTGCAGGTGTGCAAAAGCCCAGCCTGCTTGCTTCAAGGCAGACACTGTATGGAGCGTTTTACACTCCAGAGACCCCCCACGCCATACCCCCACCCCAGATCTGGGCAAGACTAGAGTCCCCTGAGCCATGTCCTTGCCTAGCTCCTCCCGCATTTCCTGTCCTGCTTTCCCCACAATGGAATAGGTTTTCTCTTGCAGAACTCCCTCCATACGAATAGCTATCTCAGGATCTGCTTTTAGAGAACCCAGCTCAGGACCGCAAAACAACATCAGGATCCAGAGTCTGCAGCCAGAGAGAGTTCAGTTCAGGTCCTGGCTCTGCCACCTCGCAGCTGGGTAACTCTGGAAAAGTTTCCAAACCTCTCCGATGGAAGGGGAGGCTAATTAGTACATGCATTCAAGGTGAAAAGCCTTGAGAGTGGCCCAGTCACGTTAATGACTTGGGGATTCCTTCAAATCAGAATCTTTAAATAAGTTGTTCAGCATTGCTTTCATTGCACAAATGGACTTTCTATTAATACAGAAAAATAAAAAAACCAACCCCATACTCACCATTTCTCCTCTATGGGTTGAAGCAAGTCAATGGTCAGGAAAATCTAGCATGCTTTCTACTTTCCTGTGGTTCTTGTTCTCTGTTTTCCTTTGGGGATCTTTCTGAGCCAGCCCCCTTCCCAGCGGGCACAGCAAAGGGTTTATGTCAGTGTTTCTCATCTGGGCACTGTTGACATTTTGGGCAGGTAATTCTTCGTTTGGGGCTCTCTTGTGCATCGCAGGGCATTTTGACGAATTGCTGGCCTTCACGCACTAGATGCCCACAGCCCCCGACACCACCCTCAGTTGCAACAACCAAAAATGGCTCCAGACGTTGCCAAATGTTCCTGGCATGGGGGGGAGGGCAGCACCATTGCCCTGGTGGGCCACCACTGGTTTGTACAGTAAATCCCCCCTCCCCGACCCCCGACGGTGGCATGCACTGCTGAGTTTCAGAGGGCTGTCACTAAGAGCGATCAGACATCCTGGTGTGCCTGGACTTTCCCGGGCCGAGCGCGGTAGGTCCCAGGTCTCAGGTAACCCGGGCTGGCTCCAGGCAGGACTGTGCCAGTGGAGCGTGTCAGGTGTTCCAGGTGAGGTCTCTGCCCACTTCTGAAGGATCGAGACCCATGAGCATTTCCTAGAAAGGTCAGGAGTCATGTTTGGAGGCCTGGGTTAACCAGCATAAGATTTTTAGTTTATCTTAGTGGCATTTTAATGCACCTTTCCTCAGTTCCCCTTTCCTCCTGCCTGCAGTAGCCTGGCTGGACATGCTTGTGTTTCTTTCTCTTCGTGGAAGTGGTCACCTCACTGATTTTTGTTTAAATGAGCCACGTACGTCTTTATTCAGTTTTGCTCTGTTAATGGATCTTTCCGCTTGGATTTCATGTGCTCTTTGCGTTCCTTCTTGCCCTCTGTCCCCCTAGCCTGTGTTCTTGCATCAAATGCAGTGTTTTATCTGTGACGAGGACGTAAAAGTGTGGAATAAGCCACTGGCGGCTTGAGCCCCTGGGCGCACACTTTTTCCAGCCCTTGAAAAACCGGGGGAGTGATGAGGCTGATGTTGCAGCTGCTGCGAAGTTTCCCGGAAGCTTCGGGACTTTGTATAACGGGCAGGATATTGGCAGGATATAATTATGATCATGCATTTCAGAGATCACCAGCTTGAAGCCTGAACTTACTTTTCCGTTAATAGAAACAGTTCAGTTTTTGCAATAATCATAATGGGAATTAATGGTCCCTGATATGCGTTTTTATCTATTATAAGAAAAATTATGGGTCTGATTACAGTTGTGTGTGAGGGATGATTCTAACTTTACGGGGGGCTGAGGTGGGGTTGAATGTGATGATGATGATGGTGGTGATGATGGTGATGATGGTGATGATGTCATGCATTAAGGACTGACTTACGAAGTGCCAGACATTCTGCTAAACACTTTACAGGTGTAATCTCATTTAATCCTTGCAACGACCATGAGAGGTAGGATCTGCTATTATCCCCATTTTGCAGATGAGGAAACAGAGACCTTCAGGAGTAAATAGCTGACCCAGATTCTCACAGTGGGTGGATTTGCCCTCCAAACTTACCATCCCTCTGATTCAAGATCCTGGACTGCTGACCACTTTACATGAGCAAAGGGCCGGCCACACAGTAGGGCAGCAACAAATGCCAGCCCCCCACTCTGCTTCTCCTTGCACAGAATGTGAGACTCTGCTCTCAGCCTGACCCTGGACCAGAGCTATTTATTAGTCTTTTTCTCATCCCTCCTCCTGCCTGCCACCCTCTCCCATCAGCCTTTCTTGAACTGAAAGAGGGGAAATTGGTGTCTGTGCTCTGGTACACACCTCCAGGTCCTGGGAGCCCAGCCGATTCCGTGGTCACTCCCCTCTCGGGGGAGTTGGGGATTGAGGCGGGTCAGAGGGCCATCTCCAATGGCTAATAGCTCTCCAGTTTCCGTACAGTGTCCTCCTACGGAGAGAGCAGTGCTGGGGATTTCCTGATCATTTCTCACCATGCTGCTGGAGCCTGCGGTCTGATTTATATATTTTGTACTCAACGTCTTCCTCATTTATGTTACTGGGTGTTTCTTTGTACGTGTTGTAGGCCAAAGAGTTCAACCCCACTGAGCTGTCAGCAGTGAAGGAAGGGGTGTTTTGATATCCTTCACTGAGAACATACAGTGGTGTTTCTGGAAGCATTTGGCTCAGATCGGAGACCACAGGGGAAAGAAAACTGCTGGGTTGAGCCGTTCCATGAAACCTGCCCCAAGGAGAAGCGGGTGATGCTTTGGTTTACTGATTTTGCAAGAAGTCTTAAAGAGTGCTTCCTGCAGGGACCTGGGAAAGGGAAACTGAGGCAAGGAGTATGAAAGACAGAGAGGGGAACACTGCGCTTCTAATGGTAAATGTCTGCACTGCCAGAGGGATATTTCCAAAATACTTATCCAGCCTTCACCCTCCCATTTAAGAATCCCTCATTGGCCTTCCCTCACTCTCAGAATAAAAATCCAACCTCGTGGTGAGACTCTGCCCCATCCCTTGCTTACCTTTCCTTCTCCCCTCTTCATGCCCAGTGGGGAAGGAGAGCTTTTGGGCACTGCAAGAAAAAGCAAGACGGGAAGATGCCTCTTTGGGGTGGGGAGCAGGGGTGGGGGAGGGCAAGGAGAAGGGAATGCAGAGAGGGACTTATTTGCATTTCCCAAACTTCAAGGGATACGATTTATAAGAAATAGATATCATTTTTCCAAAACAGATTTTGGTAGAGTCTCTTAATGCTGCTACATCAGTAGTGTTTGGCAGGTTTCCCCATCTACTGGTCCTTCCTTTTTCTTCTTTCCTCCTCTCTCCCCCGTCTCTCCGACATTTATTCAGCATGGTGTGCACCCCTCCAGGCCAGGCACTGAGGAGAGGGGCCACAGAGATGGGGAAGGTCCGGATCCTGCCCTCCACGTGAATTCACATATTTAATTTTCAGACGGAGATGTCTCATTTAGCCAGCAGCTCCTTCAGGGAATGAGATGCTCTGTGTAAGCAACTTTTCTCGATAACTGAAGCTTATCCTATTAGCCTTGGAAGTTAAAAAAAAAAGAAAGAAAGAAAGAAGCATTTTCAATGAAAGTTTTAAATAAATTCTTTCCAAGCTGCACGTGGCCCGCCTGGCGTTCCCCGGCCCCCATCGTGTTTCGGCTCTGCACACAGGAATGTGGGCCTGTTGGCTGCCTGCGTGGGTACTGACCTGGGCACTTTCTCTTGAGATCTTCATCACTGTCTGGGTGAGGATGCTGGACCCCAGCAAGGTAGACGGATGTCACTGGGGTCCGAGACAGGTCAGCTTGATGCCGAAGCCCAAGCTTCTCACCCCTTCTGGATCCACATGCAACTTTCCTTGGGCCTGGTCGTTGCCCACAGCTGCCATCCTACGTCACGGCACTCCTCGGGCCATGTCTGGTGCAGACGTTTGACTGGGCCATCAGCGGGGGCTCCGCAGCTCCCCCTTTGCCTCCTGTGGACACAGTGCCTGGGAACCGAATTCATTTAGGACCATGGACTAAAGAGACGCGCTGGGCACAGTGAGCAGTGGGCTTGGCTGGGCACGTGGGCTGTGGGACAGACCACATTGGTGTTCAGAACCTCCTGTAATCATCGCCGTGTCTTAATTGGCCTCCCATGACAGACCTTGAGACCGGTTCAAGGGCGGATGGTCGGTTTACTGGAGGGAAGAGCCCAGGCCCCACCAGCAGGGGAGTGAGGCAGGGAAGGAAAGACAAGCAGCCCAGGTGCCTCGCAGACCAGTTGTGGGCCACAGGGGTCCCACCTGACACACCCTGAGTTGTCCCACCAAAGAGAGAGGAGACTCGGGTATTCATCACCGAAAGAAAAAAAACAACGGAAAAAGCCCGGGGTGGGGGGTGGGGGACAGGAAAGGGGCCGAGGTCACTGGTGGTCTCAAGTGTCACGCCCTGATTTGGATGTGATCCGAAGGTCACATTGCACTGCCCCTGCTTCATGGGGCTGCCTCAGTAGCAGATGGGCTTCTTCACATCTGCACGCTACCTTCCAGCTGGGCTTGTTGGAGAACACTCGTAGGTGGGGGTGGCAGAAAGGAATGGTTTCTTTCTGGAAGCTTCCAGGGTGGAGTCCAGCTATTTCAAAGGAGCAAAGTACAGAAAATTCTTGGTTCCATCGTTATGTGGTATCAGCAGCATCCCAACTCGGGGTTCCCGAACATCCGTCTGACTGAGTCACAGTCGTCCAAGCCTCCGTCAGTGCTACAGGATCCAATACTGACTCTCTATTAGGGCCATCGGGGCTCGTGCGCCTCCCCTGCCTCAGGGTTTCATTACTTTTGTTTTCTTCACTTCAGCCTCATTGACCTTTAACTTGACCCTGAACCGAGCAGGCTTGAGCTTGCCCCAAACCTTTTGCACCTGTTGGAAGCCCTTCTCCCACTCTCCACCCTGTTTTCCTGTATTATTTTTGTGTATGATCTTAGCACATTTGCATTTACCTGTTTATTATTCCTCCCCTTTACATATAGTGGCGGCATCTGCCTATTCATTTTATGTTCCGGGGCCTGGGGCATGGGAAGTCCAATGAAGTGTTTGGAATGAATGAATGAGTGAATGAAAGTGAGTCTAGTTTCATGTTCAGCATAGCTTTGCATCAGGATTTTGGTGCCGCACAGGTTATAGCACTTGACATAGTACTTGACATGACTGTCATGGCTGAAAGTGACTCCGTATTGGATTGTCAAAAGTGTTCAAAAAGTCCACTCTTCTTTTGCTCTATACACCCACCCATCCATCCATTCATCCATCTGTTCATCTGTTTGTACATCCATCCCCCCATCCATCCATCCATCCATCCATCAATCATCCATTCATCCATCCATCCATCCACCATCCATGCATTTGTCCATATACCCATCATCCATGCGTCCATCCATCCGTGCAACCATCTATCCATCCAACATCCATCCATCCACCCATCCCTCCATTCATGAATCCTTCCTTCTCTTTCTCTCAGGTTAAAGTGCCACAACAAATGCACCAAAGAAGCCCCACCCTGTCATCTCCTTATCATCCACCGAGGAGGTAAGTATTTAACACTTGCTACCCTAGATCAGGGGTGGCGTGGGGGCCATCTGAGCTAGCTGTCCCATCCAGGCTGATTCTGGATACCTCCTAATTCCCTGCTGCTTGTCTGTCTCATTTCTTTCCCTCTGACACCCTTCTTGATATCTGTCTCCTCAATCCACCCCTCACCTCTGCTCTCCCTATTTCTTCTTGTCTCTCTGATACTTTAGCTCCCAGATTCATTTCCTCCTCCCTAAATCTTTTTCTCTCTTTTTGTGTCTCTTCTCCTTATTTCCACTCAGCTCTCTCCCTCAGTCCTGTTGCTTTTCCTTCCCACTAGAAAGAGTGCGGCTGAGTGTCTGTCCAGCATGTGCTCTTCACACTCAGTCAGCTGACCCTGCAGAAGTGGGCGTGGGGAGAGGTCTGTCTTGGACCTGTCGGTTCGGGCCAGCTGTGTTCTGTCTGCTGGCGCCCTGGGAGTGTCTGGGCCACACTGTCCAGGCTGGGAGGTAACGGCTACCTTTTGGGAGAGCCACTACTGACTGCCTACTGCACAGAAGCAAGACCAGTTTAGATGGAAGGAAAGACTAGAAAGAAAGACTTTTCTCTGCCTGCCAAAGACTTGGCACCTCCTTGAGAAGTCCTGCATTCCAGCTTTCAATAACAGTTGTCCCTGATTGTTGTCCTGTGCAGTGTTAATCCAGACTCCATAATCCACACTGCAGTGCACCCACTGGGGACTCTCTAGGTCTCTGCTGTTCAGTACAGTAGTTACTGGCCACAATCTATTTAAATTTAGATTAAACTGAAATAAAAATAGAAATTGAGTTACTTGGCCACACCAGCCACATTTCAAGGGTTCAGGTAGCCACCTGTGGCTACCATATTTCATAGTTCAGGTAACGAACATTTTAATCACTTTAGAAAGTTCTACTGGACATCACTGGGCCAACCCTCGCTATTCAAAGTGTGGTCCAAGGGTCAGTGACACCGGAATCACCTGCGAGCTTGGCGCCGCATCCCTGAGCTATCAAATCAGAATCTGCATTTCAGCAGGGCCCACAGCTGACTCCTGTGCGTGTGGAGGTTGAAGAGGGCTGCTCTAGAATAGGAGTTGCCAACTCAGATGCCTCCCAGGGCCCAGCAAGGACCCTAAATAAGAGAAGCTGGCCAGATGGGGCTGAGCGAAGTGTAGAGAGAGCCCCAGTGCTGGCTAGGCAGGATAGCCACGCCAGCAACTGTGGGACCCTACGCTGCAAGATTTCTCATGTTTCAGAGAAAAGCCAGACTGGTTTTATGTGCCATATGCTTATTTTAAAATGTTAGCAACTTGTGAAAAGTTTAAAAATTCTTGCTGGCCTCCTCTCTGCCACCCCCACCCCCATCTATAGGTTGGATGAAGCTAAGCCTCCAATTTGGGGTGTAGCAACTTGCTAACCGGAGACTTGAGTTCCTCCTCGTCCTCTCCTTACCCCTTCCCAGCCCCCTGGCCTTGGTCAGTGCCTACTCAGGGGAATCTGCCCTGTTCTAGAATGAACCCAAGGGAAAGCTAAAGAAGGAGGCAAATAGCTGCTGAAAGTGCTGAGGTGTGTCCCAAAGCCAATGGGCCGTTGGTTTTTGATGATCTCTGCTTTGCTTAGCTCCTCGAGGAGAGGAAATTGCAAGTGAAGGGAAACCGTCTCTCCCCATGTGCTCTGTCCCACCTCACATCCTCGCTTAAAAACTGCCTCTTCCTCGAACAACCGTACTCGTTCATCGAGGCTGTTTTAAACCGCAGAGCTCTTGTTCTTGAACTGCTGTCGCAGGTCAGCTTTGCTGGGGAAATCACCTCCCTCCAAATTCCTGTCTGTTGTGCGTGCCGCTGGCGCTCACCTCCCACGTGGAGACTGGACCAGCCAGCTGGAGGGTGACCCACTGTCAGAGGCTGACATCTGACGAAGGGCTCCCTCCCACCCACCTTTGCCGCCATGCCCCCTTTGTGTGTGCGCAGCAAATGGAACTTTCCAGAAGTCTGCCAGATTTTGGCTGCCCCCACCCCATCGCTAGCAGGAAGTTGGAAACACTGCCTGTTTCTATGGTGATGGCAGCTCTGGCTAAGCAGAGAAATTAAATCCCTGGGTCAGTCCAAAGCTTCAACTTTTCCACTAACACCCCCATCTGCCCCTGCACACCACACACACACACACACATACACACACCCCAAAAACTGATAAACACTACCAGCCATCAAACTTGAATTTGAGCTTCTCATTTTTGTCTCTCCCCGTGGTTCCTATAAGTAGTAGAAATAACAGTGGAAACAGAGAGAGGGCTTGGATGATGTGGCTTGGATCGGTAGGTATTTATTTAGCATTAGCTGTGTGCCCAGATCTTCATGTGGCTTTAGGACGATGCAGGAAGGATGGCCAGGAATGCCGAACCTTTGCTTCAGGGACCCGCGGTGGCCTTGATTAGGACAAATGTGTTTGGATGTGCGACAGGCAGCTCGAACCTGAGAAATCCCACAAGTACCGAAAGATGATCCTACCAGGAAGGTTAGATGGGGCAGGGACAGGCAGCCATAGTGAGCCTGTCCCCTGGTTACAGACCAGAGAAATCAGGAACGCTTGTATTTCAGAGGAGGTTCCGCTCTGAAGTGAGCACCTGTATGGAACAGTTAGGGTATTGAAAACAAACAGGTAGCTTCCGTTTTATTATTAAATTTGTCACAGTCAAGTCATATGCTGACAATACAAAAAAAAACCCAAAAACCCATCTGGAGAACTCCCAGTGTTACTACTGTGACGTGACAACTGTCATTTTTAGTGAATTTCCTTCCAGCCTTCAGGTGGGAGTGGGCCTTTGAGGTGGGATCTGAACTCTGTTGTCCTGGAATAACAGTATAAAACCCAAGTGATACTTAAACTCCCGAATTGCTGTGTTTACCCCTACGGACCCAGCAAGGTTAGTCCGGACAGAGTCGGTCCCCTGTGACATCAACAACCCTCTGCGAAAGCCGCCTCGGTACTCGGACCTGCACATCAGTCAGACGCTCCCCAAAACCAACAAAATCAACAAGGTGAGGCTGGGTTCTGCTGGGTCGGCCATGCTGGGGCTGGGGCTGCGGGAAGGAGGAAGGTTCTGGAGCAGGACTCGGAGGACTGGTCTGGGAGCACTGTCTTCCCCTCCCAGTCCACCTGGGCTCTCCTCATTCTTTGTGGTTGGTTTTGAGTTAAGCTTGGGAGGCATCCAGCCATCAGTGGCAGGCGAGTGTGCCAGGGACCTGTCTAATTTAGGGAGCAGGCGCGTGGAAATGAGGATGAATGAGTGTGTTGAGGAGGGATAGCAGGAGAGCCTGAGAAAGGTTTCTTCATGGTCCAGACCCTGCACTCTGCTCTGAGATGTTTTGCCATCTGCCGGGATTAGCTTTGCAGATGGTTCTGGGCTTCCTGACACATCTGTTGAATCAAACCACTGAGGAGCAGGGATCTATTTCTGAGCTCCTGCTGGAGACTGGGAGGACAGGCATGTGTGGGGGCTCTGAGCTCTGAGCCGTAGCCACTTTGTTTGATGTCCAGCTGATTCCCGGACGTGGAACTCTCCGTGCTGCGTCTTTCCAACGTGGCCTGGACACTTCCAGTGTGGTTGCCACATCCTTTGTTCAGGCTGTTGGTCCGACTGTACCAAAGCTACCCCAGGGATGCTTCCAGCCCCACAGTAGGAGATAAAAGTTGTACATGCCAACAGGTGATTTCTCATGCCTCATAATGCCTTCATGCGTGGTACTGAAGATGAATAAAGCGTGAGTCAGCCCAGGTGCATGGCAGGTCACCAACTGTGTTCAGGGCCCAGGTGAGCATTGTGACTTCTCACTGGTGAGGCACAGCCTCACTTCTCTGCATGAGGCTGGAGAGGTCATGGCCCCCTCCCCAGTCTATTCTCCACACACCAGCCAGAATGATTCTTAATGAATGTCATCTAAATCATGTCACCTCTGCTTAAAAACTGTCCGGTGGCTTTCCGGTGCATTTAGAAAGCAAATCAAGCTCCTTACTGCAGCCTGCGAAGCAGTGCACAATTTGGTCCCTCCTCCATCTCTGACCTCTCTCTTTCCAGGCCTCCCCACCAAAGCCCACATGTTCTCTTGCCTTCACACTGCCACCTGCCATTTCTACTCCTAGATCTCAGTCATTTACCATCTGGATCCTGAGGCCTCCCCTTAGCAGTTGAGAGCTTGGTGTCTAAAATCAGGCAAACCTAACAGCCAGCCTTGGCTTCCTCCGCTTCCCAGCTGTGAGACTCTGGGCAAGTAACTGAATCTCTCGGAGCCTCGGTTTTCCTGTATGTAAAATGGGTATGTTCCAGTTATACACTGCTGCACAAACAAACCTCCTCAAACTTAGTGGTATATGACAACACCCTTTAACATTCTCAGGGAGTCTGTGGGGCAGGGATTAAGAAGCAGTACAGTGGAGATTGTTTGCCTCTGCTTCATAATGTCAGGGACTCAACCGGGACAATTCACACTGGGGAGCTGGAATTATCTAGAACAGGGATTGGCCACTATGGCTTACAGGCCAAATCTTGTTTACCACCTGACCTGTTTTTGTGGATAAAGTTGTACTGGAACAAGCCACACTCTTACCGTCTATGGTTGTTTTCATGCTGCAAAAGCAGAATTGAGTAGTTCCAACAGAGACCACATGGTTCACAAAGCCTAATACATTTACTATCTGGTCCTTTCAAGGGAAAGTTTGCCAGTCCCTGATCTAGAGGCTCCTTCACTCCCAAGTCTGGTGCCTGGGCTGGGATGAGTCAAAGCCTGGGCTTTGTAGTAACTCAGCAGGAGCACCAACATGTGGACTTGCCTTGTGGCTTGGATTTCCTTACAATATGGCTGCCTCAGCATAGTTGGGCTTCTTACATGGCAGCTCAGGGTCTGAAGAGTGACTATTTCAGCAAACAAGGTGGAAGCTGCATGGGCATTTTTAACCTGGCAGTATAAATCCATGCATTGATTGTCTTGGCTTGCACTAGCCAAGGGCTGGCAGCAACAGTTTTGTTGCATCCTACTTGTGGAAGTAGTCACAGCTTACTCAGATTCAAGGGGAGGAGATATAGATCCCATCTTGTTGATGGGAAGAGTCCAAGGAATTTGTGGCCATATTTTAAAATGCCTATGGTGGGTAATAAAAGCACCAACTGCAGAGAGCTTTTGTGGGGATGAATGAAATAATCAACATTAAAAGAATGTAGTGCAGTTGCTTGGCACATGGTAAGCATCAGGGAAATTCTATCTATTATCATCAGTTTAAATCTTGGGGCTTTCAATCTAAATTTCAGGCTGGGTCCATTTTTCCTTTGTTGTTTACAATAGGTATAGGTATCTAGGAGAGGGGACTGCCATCTCCGGAAGGGATGAGGGGGCTTGCATGACGAGGCTCCTTGGAAGTAATCGTGCATGACTATAATCCATCCTTTCTTTCGTGATGTCTTGGGGACAAGGAGCTCAGAGCCATCTCAAAACCTTGCTCTCTAACTTTATAGGGACAACAAGCCTCTTGGTGTCAGATGGGACAGGAACATAGGTCAGATAGATCGATGACTGTGACGTTGTTCTGCTTGTCTGCCAGCAGGAGAATTTGATAAGAGAAATAAATTAACCTCTATTTGGAAACTGGCTTTGACATGAAGGTGGACAGGATCTGTCATAGGCCTGGGTTGTTTTCCCTTTCTTTCTCTTCTCACTGGTCTCACGCAGATTCTTTCTGTCAGGCAGGGATGTGGTTAGTGCAATAGATTTCCGAGCCAATTTGGCCTGAAGATTTCCTTTTCATTGCTGTCTGTTTCCTCTCCTGTCTCGCTCAGTCAGTCCGGGTTCACAGAAGTCAAGCTTTTTTGCCCAGCTTAATGGTTAGAGTGTGCATTTGGGGGTCAAAGGCTTGAAACTCTGTTCCTTCACTTACCCTGTGATCAGAGCAAGATCGCCCTGCCTTGGCTTTTCCCCTCTGTAAAATGAGAAGTATCATAGGAGATACTATGATTGGGATGGTGGAGAGGATTGGATACAGCCATGTGTGTAAAGAAGTCAGTCCAACGCTGGATACTCAGGGCATGGAAACAGCTTGATGATGAAGACAACAGAGAATGAGGAAGAGGAACAGGAGGAAGATTGGGAAGAAGAAAGGATGGAGGAAGAAGAAGAGGAGGAAGAGAAAGGGGAAGAGGGAGGTGGACACGAAGTGGAGCAGAAGGACAAATAGGAAGAAAGAAGAAGACAGACGTAGAGGAAGGAGGAGGAAAGGGATAAAGAAGAAGGAAGAAGAAGAGGAAGCTGGAGGAGGAGGAGGAGGAGAAAGGGGATGGAGTAGGAGGAGGAGATGGAAGAGGTGATAGAGGAGAGGGAGGAGAGGAGATGGAGAAGGGGGAAAGGAAGACGGAGGAGGAGGAAATGGGGGAGGAGATGGAGGAGGAGGGGGAGGGGGACACGGAGGGGATGGAGGACGGAGGAGGATGAAGGAGATGCAGAAGAAGGAGATGAGGAGGAGGTGGGTGGGTGAGGAGGGTGGAAAAGCAGCCGCAGCAGCAGCAGCAGCTGCCGGCTCCTTGGGAGACCAGCCTACACCACTTGTGCTTCCACATCAGGCGTCAAAACCTCCATCTGCAGCGGTGCCCGAGGCTGAGGGTCTCTGCCTGCTGCAAGGAGCTGTTTGAAGTGGCTGCACGTCGGCTTGCTCTTTTCAGTTGGTTGTAAGCACCAGAGACCCACCTAGGCTAGCTCAGCAAAACGAGTTTTCTGTTGTCAGGAGCCGTGGAGCAGTGAGAGAAAGGGAAATCAGGTTTCAGGAGCTGGGCCTCGTGAAACTAGACACAGAGGACAGTCTTGTGTCAGGCCAGCCCCTTAGACCTACAGCCAGACCTTGACTCATTGCTCTGGTCCTCATTAGGACTAAGACTCAGCTGCTGTTTCTGGGGTCTGCTCTGGTCTTAATCGATGACCGGCTTCCTCAACCTCTGCTCTCCCCTTTCCTCTTGTCATTGCTTCTGCTGCCATTTTGTTCATAATCCTCGTAGCCTCAGCTTATTTGGTTTCTGGCCTGTTGGGGCTCCTCTGTTCTCTTTGACTTTCCTCTCCTCTTCGCCTTTGTTCTTAAATGCTTTCCACTCTTCTTATTGGCCCAGCTCCTATTTTTGTTCCAGGTCAGAGGTCAGAGGCCAGCTGCCATTATGTCCTGACCTGTGGTCCCGTGTTGGGAGCAGGCTATGGCAGTCACAAAAGAAGCACAGCTGTTTAGGAGTGTCCATTCACCAAAGCCTGCTGGGTTGGAGGGTGGGGACAGTGTCCTGAGGGAGAGCCCCTGGGAGAGGCCGTTAGTATTGGCACCATGTCTAAATCATCACACACGTGGGTCAAGGGAGGACAGGGGAGATGGACATGTTTCTGTGTGAGTCCCAGAGTCAAGCGTGAGTTTCCTGTTAGTTGGCATAACCTTGCGTTTCAACTTCTGGGCTACAGGTTGGAACCTGGGCCACTAACTCTCCGTATGACTGCAACAAGTCACTCCCCCTCTCTGAGCCTCGGTGTCCTCATCGACAGGATGAAGGGCTTGGACTGGATCCTCCCTGAAGGATATGCCCACGTCTTAGCTGTGCTCAGAAAGAGGACCTGCAGGGTGTGGTGGTCTGAGTTTCCCTCCAAGGGGCACAACCTGCAGTGCCAGTCCCTCTGGGACGTGGGTCTGGGTCCGATCTGAAGGAGTTTCCCCTCCTGGCGCAGTGATTCTGCCAGGGAAAGTGGGCACCATCTGCGGCTCTCTCTTCTGATGATTCTGTTCGTTCACATCAGCGCTGAGCTACACAGATGAGGATGATGCGGTCCCTCCCCTCAAGGAGGTGGAGATAATTCCTTTTTCCGTAAAGACAGTTCCTCCTTCTCTCCTTCCCTTCATCTGTCTTTCCTCTCCTACTCATTCATTCATTCATTCATTCATTCATTCATTCATTCATTCATTCATGTGACATTTATTAGCTGCCTCTTAGGTTTTGTTTCTGTGCTAATTTCTGCAGATTCCAAGAGAGTAAGACATAGTCTAGCAGGAGGAGCTGGGCCTTCTTCCTCCCTCCCTCTCTCCTTCTCCACACCCCTCCAGCTCTCCTCCTTTCATTTGTTTCTTTTTTTCCTTTGTCTAGCACACATTTATTGAAGGACCACACTGTGCCCGGCACCCGGCTACTCCCCATACCGCTTGTTTTCGTTTCCTGGAGCTGCCATAACAAATGACACAAACCGGGAGCTGAAATGACAGACATTCATTCTCCGCGGTTCTGAAGGCCTGACATCTAGGTGTCGGCAGGGCCAGCTCCTTCCAGAGACCCTGAGGGAGAATCCGTTCCGTGCCTCTCCCCTCACCTCTGGTGGCTCCGCCAGTCCTTGTCTCTTAGAAGCATCGGTCCCACCTCTACCTCCACGTTCACATGGCCTTTCCCTCTGCGTGTCTCTCCTTTTCCATTTCTTATAAGGACACTTGACATTGGATTTCGGACCCACCCTACCCTAAGACAACCTTATCTCAAAATCCTTATATTCATGGCATCTGCAGAGACCTATTTAAAAAAAATACTAATAATAAGGTCACACCCTGTGGTTCCAGGTGCACAGTCTCCTTGGGGGAACACTATTTAACCCCTACACAGCTCCTGACCGCACCCCACCAGGGCCCTTCAGAGGGAGCACAGGCGGATTCTTCCTTCATCTTTGCTTAGAGCAGGTTCTGGGCCTGGAGAGGCAGTGCCGGTTCCAGCTGCGATGCGAGCTTGGACGCTGAAGGCTTCTCTCACGCTTGCTCCTGAGCTGTCAGGCTGTTGATTCTTTAATAAACACTCCGGAGGAGAGGTGTGAGGATGGGAAGAGTACTCTGGGCACCTCCGCGTGGCACGTTCCAAAATCAAAGAGGCACAGGGAGCATGGCTGTCACCTACGTGGCTGTCACCTACGTGGTAACCTTTCACTCTGGGTCCAGACAGTGGACAAGAATTTGACTCCAGACACCGTTCCTTCCAGAGCTGGGTGCAGCCTGGTGGGGATGATGAAGCAGGCAGGACTTTGGCAGGATCCGGGGACTGAGGATGCTGGGGTGGGGTCCCTTCCTGCTCAGCTCCTTCTCACTGCTGTGCCTCTGCTTCCCTGCCTGCCCTGTTTTTTTTTCCCCTGCAGGACCACATCCCTGTCCCCTACCAGCCAGACTCGAGCAGCAATCCCTCATCCACGACGTCCTCCACGCCCTCCTCGCCAGCGCCGCCCCTCCCTCCCAGTGCCACGCCGCCTTCTCCCCTCCACCCTTCCCCGCAGTGCACGAGGCAGCAGAAGAACTTCAGCCTGCCAGGTACCTCCGTGCTTGGGGGGGTCGAGGGTTTGTTGGGTTCATGCCAGCATCGTTCTGGGGCCCGGCCGCGCTTGAAGTCAAGGGTCGAAGGCATGTGGATTGAGTCTTATATGCAGGACAGTTGCTGCCTTACTTGATCTTTAGAGTAGCCACGAGGTAAGTATAATCAGCTCCATTGAACAGATGAGAAAACTGAGGCTCTGAGAAGTGAAGAGACTCTGTCTGTTGGTGAGCAGCAAGCCAGGGTCTGCACCCAAGTCTAAGGCACAGGTGAGCCTTCTGCTCTGGGGCCGGCAGTTGTCTCAGGGGCTCAAGCCTCTGAAACTGGCAGGAGGAGCCCGTGCCCGGGACCTCAGGGCCCACACGCCCAAGTGGGGCTGCTTTCTGGGTCTTATCCCAGACGTCAGGGTAGACTGAGCTGGAGCTCTGGGTTCAACCCTCTGTCCTGTCCCTGCCTCTGATTCAGCTTTCTCACCTCTGAAAGGTGGGTGACAGGACCCCGAGGATTCTTCTAGCTCACAAATTCCCACTTGAGTTCATTCACTGCCTGGGACCGCAGCCTTTTCCTCTTGAAGCTGTCTTCTGGCCCTCTGACCACATTCATCCATTTACTTCCTTAACACATTTATTGTGCATCTACTGCGTACCGAGTACTGCACGAGGTGCTGTGTGGGGAGTGGCGCACAAGACGCACGTGCCCTGTTGCTGCTGTGGCAGCAGCTTAGTGGCTGAAAATGGCACAGATCTGTTATCTTATTGTTAGAGAGGTCGCATTCCAAAATTCATCTCACGGGGCTGAAAATCACAGTGTCGGCAAGGCTGGTTTCCTCTGGAGGGTCTAGGGCAAGGCCCCTTTCCTTGCCTGGCAGCTTCCGGTGTCTGCCAGCATTCCTTGCCTGGTGGCCTCACATCGCTCCGGCCTTTGTCACGTTTTTCACTACCACATCTCTTTTTCTGACTCTCTGACTCTCATCCTCCCTCCTCCCTCTCCCAAAGACCCTTGGGACTACGTTTGGGACACATCCAGAAAACCCAGCATCTCAAGATCCTCAACTTAGTCACATCTGCCAAATCCCTTTTGCCACGTGAAGCACTGTAGTCACAGTTCCCAGGCGTTAGGACGTGGGGGTGGGGAATTATTCTGCCTATTACAGTCTCTGTTGTCCTGGAGTTTGTAGCTTCGTGGCAGAGACAGGTGTTAACCCAGCAAACACACACACACGATAATGCAGGGGAGGAACAGTGAGCTCTGTGAGCAAATTCCAGAAGAAACCAAGTTTAAGCGGAAGTGTCGGAAGCAGCTGAGTTCCAAAGATGGGGGAGAATTGTCTGCACAGAGCGAGGGGAGCACGTGCAAAGGCCCTGCCACAGGGAAGAGCTGAAAAATTGTCCCAATGGCTTGAGTGCCACAAATGAGGGAAAAGGGCACCAAGTGACAGAGAGCTGCAGGGGTGAGGCCGGTGGGGCCTCATAGGGCGTGGTGGGAATCTTGGTTTTGTTAAAGGCGCAGTGCAGGGTCATTGAGTGGTTGAGGCAGGGGATGGCTTGATCCTTCTTCCTTCTAGATCCTTCCTTTCAGGAGACCACTCAGGCTGCTTTCCAGAAAGACCTTGAGGAGGGGGCAGGGGGAGTGGTGGGGACTACAGGGTGGAAGGACCTTCAAAGTGGCATCCTGGTCTCTCTGACGTCTGGTCATCTGCAGCCTCTGAGTCCTCATGTCCTCTTGATGCCAGAGACCCAGGAGCCACTTGGGTTCATCAGCTGCCTCTTGGAGCCACTTCTGGCTGGTGTCCCTTGTCAGCATGAGCAGGGCCCCCAGCGAGGCCTTTCCTCCTCTTGCGGCCACTCCCTCCCTGTCAGGCGCAGCTGTTCTCGGGCACGCAGGGCTGACTCCGTGCGTGCAGGCATGTGCTGGGTGTCCCGTTGCCGGACAGCTGTCCCTGCTCAGAGCAGGGCCTGCTTCCATTGCCCAGCCTTCCTCCTTCAAAGACTGGAACTGCCAGTAAACCTTTTCTGCAGACACAGAATCCCCCGCTCAGCTGGGGAGGGAAGAGATCGGCTAAGCCTATGGAGAACCTCGGGTAGTTTTCCTTTTTTAATTTGAGCCCCTTGCTGACAACAAAGTGCCTGCGCGCAATTAAAAACAACAACAACAACAAAACCCCCGAACAAACAGAAACCCCCACTAGGTTACCTAATAGAAGAAAGGTCCCGGAAATCACGGAGGTCAGTTTTCTCTCACAGCGTTGCTCTGAGATGCCCTTGAATGAGTTGCTTCCCTTCCTGGGCACCTTGTTTTGCAGAATCAAAAATGCATCCACTTGGATTCCAGCTCTTTGCAATTTTGGGAAGTGCTGCGCTCTATAGGAAAGTGAATTCGTTTACTAAACATGAGTTGCACACCCACGGATACAAGGCACCAGACCAGGTGATTGGGATCCCGAGACGCCAGGACCTGCTCTTTGCCCTGGGGGAGTTTGTAACTCAATTCCAACCTCAGGGCCAGCTCATGAAACTGACTGTCTCTTAATTAAAGATCTGTCTTGTCTGTTAGTTAAAACTGCTTAGAAAGATTTTGGCTTATTCGTAGCAGCCAATACTTACTCAACACCTACTATGCACTCTTACCTTGGGTAAGGATGAGTGCAGCCCTGTGGGGGAGACTCATTACCGCCCTGGTCCACGTGGGAGAGAGTTGCCCAAGCTTTCACAAACAGCCAGCAGGAGAGCAAGGATTCAGCCCTGCAGGGTCGGCTTCCAGACCCCAGGCTCAGAGCCACTGTACTCATCCTTGGTGAGCCAGCTCCTGGCTGCAACTGGTCCCCGAATGAACAGCATTGCTTCTGGATGTGTCTTCACCCATGGAGACTCCCATCGGAGCCCATCCTTGCCCACTGCTTTTACTGGGGGACATAAGACTCTATATGACCTGTCCATTGCCTCTGACACTCCTAGGGCTCCCCTGCTCCAGGCCCCGCCGCCCACTGGTGTAAGTGGTAACATTAGAAACCGGGGAATTGTCTGGGAGAACCGGCCTCTGGAGGGGTGGACTGGAAGTCAAATGGATTGTAGGAGAATCAGCAGTGACGTTGGGGAAATTTCTTTTACACAAGTTTTTTTCCTAAATGTGGAGATTCGCTCATCCTTGTGGCGGGCAGAGCAGCGGTCCCGCAGAGATGAGCGCGTTCGAACTCCAAGGTCTGGGACTGTGTTGCTTTCTGTGGTGAAGGGAGCTTCACAGCTGTTTCTGTGTTAAGGATCTTGAAGTGGAAAGATTATTCTGGATTATTTGGGGGTGGGGGGCTGTAAGTGTAATCACGAGGATCCTTAGATGAGGGAGGCAAGAAGGTCAAGGACGGTGGGAGGCAACGTGGGATGGAAGCAGAGATTGGCATGGGGGGCGGTGGGCCCCGCCCCCGGGAAGAGCCAGCCCTGCCACCCGTGATTTCAGCCCCTGAGGACTCACCTCAGACTTCTGACCTCCAGAACTCTAAGACGGTAAATTCATGCTGTTTTAAGCTGCCAAGTTTGTGGTAATTTGTTTCAGCAGCAACAAGAAAACTAATACAATGTTCAGTGCAGAGAATTGGGAAAACACAGGAAACTCTTGGTTTTTGGGGGGTTTTTTTAAGCCACTGTCATCACTGTGCCAATAGGGGAAAAAATGAATACTTCAGATTATGGTTCTACAGACTTCTCTCTGGGTGTGTTCTTAGGCATCTACCGAAAGTGGGGCTATGCTCAGGATGACTTTCTGATTTGGGGGCGCTCTGTGTTCAGGGAGCATCAAACGAGAGGGCTGGCTTGGGTGTTCAGAGCTCTGGTTTTCTCACACGTGTTCTCCACCCCTCAGAATTCGGGGTGTCTGTAGAGGTCTGGAGACCCTCGAGGGTGGGCAGAGAACCCGGCTGTGAGGGGACCCGAGGGGACAGCTCCAGGGTGACACTCACTTGGGTGTTTTTTTTCTTTTGCCAGCACCCCACTACTACAAATACAAGCAGCAGTTCATCTTCCCAGGTGAGTGTCCTGTGAGCCCGGCCCTTCTGAGTGGGGTGGACGAAGGCGAACGCTGGGGTGACGAGCTCAGAGAGGGTGGTGGTGGAGTGACCAGACCCCAGGGTAATGGCTGGATGGGGAGATGGAAAAGGGAAGTGTAGGGGTCCCAAGGGCACAACGGCCCCAGTGAGGTAGTCCGAGAAGGGGTCTGCGGTGGAGGGATGGGCAAGGGCAGGAGTGGCCAGAGCCACGTGGCAGGGAGTGATAGTCAGAGGGACCTGAGCTGGGCACTGGGAGACTTGAAACCACGGGGCCTCATCATTCCAAAGGGAATCAAGAGCGAGGAGGGTTCGGAAAGGACCAGGGGCTCGGGAGTTCAGGCAGCCCCCTCGCTAACAATAGGGCATTTGGTCAAGATGTCATTTAGACTGCTGGTGCATCTGAGCAGGTGAATTCCAAGCGGTCGAGGAAGGGAGGGGGACTGGCCAGCCCCAGGGACCTATCATCTGGTGAGAAGTTACCGGCTGCCAACATCTCCCAGGGGTCAGGCTCTCGGTGGCCATGGACTCCGTGTCTGGTTTCTGACTGTCCCATCATCTCTGACCTCCAGACGTGGTGCCAGTGCTGGAGACGCCGCCCCGGGCGCCCCAGGTCATCCTGCATCCAGTGACCTCGAATCCAATGTAAGTGGAACAGAGGTCGCCTTCCTCTGCCCTAGCCCTTCAGTCCGCTCAGCATCCCTGTTTCTTCTTCATCCTGGAATTGGTGGGGCGGGGAGGGGGAGGGGCAGAGGGGGAAGATGGAGGGGAACAGAGAGACATGGGAAAGAGAGGGAGGGCGTGACAGCCCAGGCCGAGAGAGGCAACTCCAGCCTGTATCCAAGTCATGCCTGCCTTGTGTCCCTGGCCCTGCCTGTCACGTGTGATTTCCGGGGGCTGGACCGCTTCCTTAGGACCCCCAGACCCTCCTGTGATTGCAGGCAATAGCTAGAGCTCAATAGAAGGACAGTTATACTGTCAGTGTCCCCTTTTAAAAAGTATACTTTAGGTTTACACCGGGGATCAGCAAGTCACAGCCTATGGGACCAATCCAATGGGCTGCATGCTTTTATAAATAAAGTTTTGTTGGAACACAGCCACGCTCATTTGTTTTCAACATACTGTCTACGGCAGCTTTCGGGCTCCGGCAGCAGAGTCGAGGGGTTGCCACAGGGACTGTGTGCCCGCGAAGCCCAGAGAATTTCCTGTCTGCCCCTTCAGAGAACACGTTTGCCCATCTCTGGTTTACACCGTCATAAAAATAATTTAAGCTGATTTGGGAAAGTTTGGACTGTTCTGTTAAAAAAAAAAAAAAGCAGGGAAAAGTATCACGTATAATCACACCACTCTTAGGTGTGAGCTCTTTCTAGTCATAGTTTATATACTTGCAACCCACAATATAGACGCTTTCTGCCCTACGTTTTCATCTGGCAGTGAGATAGCATCACAATTTTCATGCTATTTCAGACTCTTGATAGACATTGTTTTTGATGGCTGTACATATAGGGTCCAGCACAAATAACGCCCCTTTTCATTACAAACACTTTGATTACAAAATCATAAGCATGTCATTCTGTAACATAACAGTATCACCCTCAAGCACACCATATGACATTTTAAGCGACATGTTCAAGTTGCTGTCCGTCTCGTGGGAGGCATTCACGTACCCAGCCGACCCTGCTCAGCCAAGCAAGCCTTACTTCTGCCGGACCCTGTGTTATGTCCCTGTGGAACAATTCCCTCAACCACGTCCGGATTGCCGGATCTTATCCTCCCGCATTTCACTGTGCGGGGGGCATCTTTAGCATCCTGAGGATACAGGCCCTCTTTCCAGGTGGTCTATGGCTTGTGCAGCCAGAGTGAAGTCACCTTCCTAGACTTCTTTGGCTGTGACCAAAGTCTGGGGCTTTACAGGGACCTCGCTTCTGTTTGGCTGGTTCCCCGACTCATGTTTTTGCCTCCTTGCTTTTTCTTCCGACTCTACCAGCTGCCCCATTCTTTCTGACCCCTGTTATGGACTTTGGTAAAGACCCAAAAGGGTCCATCTCTGGGCTCCAAGGAGCAGCCCTGAGCCGGGGGATACTGTGCTGACGTGCAGCTCTGGATCATTTCTCTGCACAAACCAATTCCACAGTTTTGTGTAAGACGAGCTCCAGGTTATTAACTGACAGTCAGGGAGTGCCAGCGAGAAAACAGAGTTAATAACTGCCTGCGACCTGCTTCGATGTGCGTGGAGTGATGGGAACTAACTGCGCACAGAAGGGAAATAATTGAATAGCCCCGGCTGCTGTGATCACACCCTGATGTCAGCAGAGAGGCCCATTTCCCAGGGTGCGAGGAGGGACTCCAGCTGCATTGTTCCGTCCCAGCCTCCCCCAGGGTGGCAGGTTCCCCGCATATCAGCTGTCACGTGCGGTTTCATTCTGCCTTCCCAGCCTGAACTATAAATAACTGGTTAATATGATGGCAAATGCCACTCTGTGACCGACCCTTCTAGGTCTTATGATCTTTTGGGTCCCCTCTCACCAAGAGCCCTTCCAGCAAGCGGATCGACTCTGTCGGCCGAGCCAGCAGCTTCCTGGGGTCTGAGGGTCAGGATAGGGGTGGCCCCCCAACTGAGGAGGTGGGGGGATCAGCTAAGCTGGGGAAATAGGAAGGGGGCATGGTATCCATTTATTCTTTTCTCCCCTCAGTTGTAACCCACCCCATAAACACATATGTCCCCTATTCTAACCCCCCCAAGAAAACCCCTTAACACACACAACACCCCACATCCCATCACATCCCACAGACTCCGACATTCCCCTCTTATCCTCAGTACACACCAGGGACCCCAAACTCGTACCCACGGGACAGCTCCTGCACGGAGCACATCCCATAATACCTTCAATATAGGCATTTAGTACACACACACACACACACACACACACACACACACACACACACGGCCCCCAGTGCCATACCCAGCCTGTCCTGTACTTACAACACAACTACAGCTCCTGAGCTCGTGACTGCGTATCTCTCTCTCTCTCACACACACACACACACACACACACACACCCCACAGTCCAATTCCAGTCCTGTACGGTCTTGCTTCCTCCTCCTCATTCTCATTCCACATGTCTCAGTACAATGTGCCCGGCAGGGTCCAACTGAGCAAGGTGGACCCCAAGCCCATCCAGGAGCCCTCTCGCCTGGGAATTTCCGTCTCAGTCCATGTATTCAGTTCCCACGGAACTCTTGGCCCTAGTCATGTCTAGCCTTTCTGCACAACATACACATACTCTCCTGAGTTCCTTCAGTAATACTGTAAGATTTCTTAAAGTAAGGAGCCAGGCCCATTTCCCCTCTACATCCTTCTAAGGGCTCAGCACTGTTCCTGGCACATAATTGTAATTGAATGAATGAATGAATGAATGAATGAATGAATGTGTGAGCGAGCAAACAAACCCATGAACACTAGGGTCCTTCCCAAAGAGTCTGAATCTGAGTGAACTTTCAGAGACCTGACTAATTCTTTCCTAGGGAGCACACAGGGCTCTGGGGATTCTCCCACCCATGGCATTTAGGCCAGTTTATAAGGAAGCCTCTAGATTAGTGGAAACCAAAGCAGTAATGAAAAATGAACTCTGAGAAGCCCAGAAAAAATTTATTCAAAATAATATCTGTGTACACTGCTTTTTTTTTTTTTATGGGGAGCGTCTGGATTGTTTCAGACACGAGCATTGAAGTGACATTCGAGCTGAAGGCTTGGTGGCGAGGACTTCTCACTTTAGGGCCCCTCATACAAGGATAAACTCAATACCTGGACCCACCTTTGCCCCTAAAGGTCACATTTATTTTTCTTTCTTTAAAGCTTGGAAGGAAATCCATTACTTCAAATTGAAGTGGAGCCAACCTCAGAGGTGAGAACCGGAGACCGGCGAAGCAACCTATCCTGGGGCTTCCCAGCACTCGGCCAAGCCAAGGGATGACTTTGATGACGCAGAGGGCTGCGGGCAGGTGGGGGATGCGGGGCCCTGAGTGATGGATGTTCTAACTCTGGGACAACTACCACGCAGTGACCCCTCCCAGCACCAAGCCTAATGGGCCATTATATGGTGTGCATCACGGAAAAGCTAGTTGCACGGAAGTTGGCAAGCAATTTGCATTGTTAGTTAAAAAACCAGCTCAGGGCCGGATAAGTCCCCGGGGGCTTTGTGCCCCACTGCCTTTCAAGAATACAGGGGAGGGAGGGGGGGGGCCTCAGGGACACCGGGATTGGCAGGGAGTTGAGAACATTCTGGGGCTCTTTCCCCCCACCAGCTCCACTCGAGGACTAAGTGCAGTATCCTGGGTGAGCTCTCCTGGTAGGCCCTGAACTGAAAGGAATAGTCAGGCTCGCCAGCAAAAATCATGTCCTTTTCTGAAACTACCATGGTCGGCGGAAAATGATACTGGGAGACGCCGATGTTTCCTGTGTCATTTCTCCTGAGTGTGCCACTGAGGACAGCTTTGGGGTCAGGAAAACCTGCCCCCAGCCAAGGGCCACCTCCTCAGGATGTCTGGTCAGGCCCCAAGCCCCTGAGAGTCCCCACTGACTCAGGCACCTGCCGCTCCCCCATTCCAGCAAGAGTTTCAGGGGCAGGGCACACCCCAGACCTCATGCTGGGGAGGCGGATCCCTAGACTTTGAGCGTTTAACTATTGTGGGGGTTGTGCCTTAGGGTGCCTGAGTCTGTGCAGAGTAGCTCCGACCTCTCCCAGTTTCTGATGCATCAATTCCAAATGTCCTGGGGAAAGCAAAAGGCACTCCAAGTTGAGGGTTGTCAACATGTTACATAGACACTTGATGTACCCAGATTTCAGCCCATCATCTATCACGTGTGCATACAATAGGAAGGTCAAAACATTGTGGTAGAATAGGAGAGCATCAAACATTAGGAGTTGAGACCCCTGAGTCTTAATTCTAACTGCCTGGCTGTGTGACCTAGAACTAGGTACCTCCCAGGGTGACCAGCCACCCTTGTTTGCTTGGACAGAGGGTGTTATCCAAGGTGCCTAAAGCCAGAAGTCCCAGGAAACTGGAATGGGTGGTCCCCTGAGCAGTTTTCCTCTCTGAGCCTCAGTTTCCACCTGGGCACAAGAGTTGAATGAGTTTGACTTCCCTTCCAACTCCTTCATTGTGTGTGACTGTAGACACATGGAGGGACACACGTGGGCAAATCCCGAACTATATGCACACACCTGTCAAAAATGCACGGAGACGTCCAGACCTGCACACGCCCAGTGGGCCCAGAAGGACCTCTGGGAAGGCGGGGCAGCACCAGAGCAGTGGTGAGCTCTCCGCCCCTCTGCCACAGAATGAAGAGGGCCATGACGAGGCTGAGGAGTCCGAGGACGACTTCGAGGAGATGAACCTGTCGCTCCTCTCGGCCCGGAGCTTCCCGCGGAAGGCCAGCCAGACCAGCATCTTCCTGCAGGAGTGGGACATCCCCTTCGAGCAGCTGGAGGTCGGCGAGCTCATCGGAAAGGGCCGCTTCGGGCAGGTGTACCACGGCCGCTGGCATGGGGAGGTGGCCATCCGGTTGATTGACATCGAGAGGGACAACGAGGAGCAGCTGAAGGCCTTCAAGCGGGAGGTGATGGCCTACCGGCAGACGCGGCACGAGAACGTGGTGCTTTTCATGGGCGCCTGCATGAGCCCGCCCCACCTGGCCATCATCACCAGGTCAGTCCCACCTGGGCCCCCCACACATGGGTCCCGTCCCTAAGCTCTGCTCCCAGGAGAGTTGAGAAATGTAGATTCTGGTTAACTCAGCGTCCTGGAGAATAGGGCACCCCCATCTCCCTCTGTCATTCACAGTTTTTTGTGGTTTTAAGGTTTGTGATTCCAGAAAATTCTCTTGATGCTCAAATTCTTTGGTAGTGCACTGCATGGGGTCTCTGCACCTTGGTTCTAGATGGGCCTGTGCTTTGAGTGTTTGCGAAGCCACATCTCTGAGACTCACTTTTTCCATATGTAAGTGGAATGGGTTAGACTATATCAGGGGTCTGCAAACTTTTTCCGATAAGGGTCCAGTCATAAATATTTTCAGCTTTGCAGGTCATACAGTTGCCGTAGCAGCTACTTAACTCTGCCACTGTAGTGTGAATGCAGCCACAGACATGATGTGAATGGATGTACGCCGCTGTGTGCCAATAAAACTTTATTTGCAAAACTAGGCACTGGGTTGGATGTGGCCCACGGATCCTAGTTTGCCAACCAGTATTACTCTGGCTTTCATGAAAGCATCAGGGCACATTTGCAGGGGTTTGCCGTTGTTGTTTTAAATGTCCAGGATCCGTGGTCTATGGCTACACAGAAGGGTAGTGATGGAGAGCTGACATTAGGAAAGTGTCAGGTGGTAGGGACGTTCTTGGAGTTGCTCTCTAACCTTGCCCAGGGACATGGCGCATTGAAAAAAATTGCTTTGGTTTTAGTCGGACAGGTGGGGAACAGTCCTTTGGTGTGCTTTCAAACCCTGGTGTCTGCTCCTGTGTTGCACTAGGACTGGCCTCAGCAGTGGCGTTCTGGTGTGCCTGCTGTTCCAAGGTCAGATAGGAGGTTTCTCCTTCCCTTACTCAGCTCAAGCAACGAGATCTCGAATACACAAGCCTCACATGTTGACAGGTGCCATAGCAGGAGCCGTGGGCTTGGGGAAGAGCTGGTGTGTCTTCGATCCATTCCTTTATGATGTAAAGCTTCCTTGAGTCGATTTATAAGACCTTGGTGATTGGTAGAAGGTGTGTGATTGTCTGTTATCATTGATTATGCAGATGATGAGTTGACTGCAACCCATGCGTCAAATAGCAAGTGTTTGCAAAGGATTAGAGATTTAAATATGGCCCTTCAACTCTCCCTAAACTGGTATAAAAATTGTGGTTCTCAACTCTTCCCAGGACAGAAGTGGCTCTCAAATAATCAAACCAGGTAGTATTCAGAAGCTGAGCAGTTCTGGTTAGGTGAGTGTATCAGTAAGCTTTTGCTGAGTAACAAACTACCCTGATGCTTCAGTTTCTCTCTGTCCTGTGGACAGTTCTGCACTGAGCCAGGCTCAGTAGCTAGGCTCTTAGATGTGTCTGTGGTCAGCTAAGAGGTGAGACTAGGAGCTGGTCAGTATTGGATGCCCTCCACGTTGGCGGGCTGGTAGCTGGGGTGCCTTGGTTTCTTCCACATGGCCTCTCATCCCCCCAACAGGCTGTCACTGGCTCATTCCCATAGTGGTCTCAGTGCTCCAAGTATAGCGAGAGGTCAAGCCTTAATGGACAAGTGCCTTTATCATCTCTGTTTGTATTTCATTGGCTAGTGTCTATTGGCTAAAGCAAGTCACATGATCAAACGCCCTTCAAGGCATGGAGAAACAGACTCTGCCTCTGGATGGGAGGATTTACAAGTTACGTTGCAAGGACGTGGATGCAGAGGAAGGGACATTCTGTGGCCATTTATACAACCTATCAACACAAGACCCTCAGCTCCCTTTCTTATCCAGGGTGCATCATCTTCATGAGCAGGCAGTCAATAACCCTGTACTTTTGCCCACTACTCCCCCCAGTCTGCTCTCCTAACTTTTTCCCTGGTCAGTTCCCCACCTTCTGGCCCGTGAATCCCTCTTTTTACATCTTCAAATTAGAAATTTGAAATCCATTGTCTTTCCTCCTTCGCCTGGCCTTTCTAGGTACCTCCTGCCCTCCAATTTTTTCAGCATTGTCGGTGGAAGCAGGGTACCCAAGCCTCTCTACCCCTTTTCCTAGAGCTGGCTAATTGGAAATAGATGGGTTCAGTTAGCAGCCATCCTTGAAAAATAAGTGGCCATTATGAAAATGTGTCTCTCCATCCTATAAGCCAGCTGTGTTTGCGGCCCTTTTTCTGTTATGTACAAAATTCTGAGCCCCTCCCAAGCACCATTTCTGCCTGCAAATCTCACAAATAGCACAGCCTTTTCCTGGCACTGCGATAAAAGCTCTGCAGCTTTGGGACATTTAATTGGTCTCTGAAGTGTTTTGATATTTTGTGTGAAAAAGCTAGATGAGCCCCCAAAGAAGCAGCATTTATTCCATATTACTGTCATTATATATTTATCTTGGGGGGTTCTGTGCGCCCCTGTTTCCCACTTAGCACCGTCCACTTGTTGGCCCTCCAGGTTTCCTATCAGAATGCTCAGTTGGAAACCAAATATTTGAGTAATTTGATTAATCACTTGCCTTCACACACTTGGCTGGCAGAGGTGAATGGTCAGATGACAGCCAACCAACTAAAACAATTTTTGGACTCTGGATTTATTTTACAGGGAACATAAGACCAGATAATTACCTGGCACATTCTGGATAAATTCACAATGGCGTGTTCTAGCCAATTACTTAGTAATTATCATCGAAGTTAACAAGTATTTCTAAGATTAGCTTCCTTGTAATGCAATGTGTAGGGCGCTTGGAAAATGAGTAATCACCAACTAGTTACCCTACTGCTATATCCCCAAATGCAATTAGCAGGATTGCTAAATTGTCTCACAGTTGGGTCATTATGAGATAGCAGAGCTATTGACAGTCTGCACAATAGCTCATTTTAAAAACTCCAAATGGGATTCGAAAGCCACTAAAGATATAGTGGAATGAAAGCATCTCTCACCCTCCCCCCTTGCTGCACAGGAGATGGCCCTGCAAAGAGGCAGAGAGCAAGCCGTCCAGGCCGGGGGTACAGCAGGTGCAAAGGCCCTGAGGTGGGAATGAGGTGCACATGTCTGAGGACCAGAAGGAAGCCAGGGGTGACGGCAGCATGGCAGTGTGGCAGGAAAGGCCTCCAAAGTGCAGATGAAGGCCTGGAGAGGAGCCCAGTGCAGTGGGAAGCTAGGGAGGGACTTTAAACTGGAGCTGCTCACACCACTCTGGAGGCGTCCCAAGGGCTGGGCTGCGGCCTCCTCTCACACTTGGCGAGTTGGTTCCATGTGTCGGAGCTCATTCGGTGGGGAGCAGTGATGGCATCAGCGCAGCCGAGCCCCGATGGGTACAGCAGATGACACAGGGCTCTGGGGTGTCCTGTCTGTCGGGGTGGCATTTCCACCTGTTTGTGGCTTCAGGAAAGGGGCCTGATGGTTCAGAGAGTAGGAGGGAGCGGGAGTTCAGGGGTAGCATCACACCTTGTTATGATAGAGGGGGCTCGGGCCGCAAACCCCGTGAAAGAGAAGAAAGGAAGGACAGGGTTTCCCTGCAGTTCTCAGAAGAGTTTTCTACGTTTCCCAGCTGGCGAGTGCCATCAGTCCCTCTGCCCAGTGCCTGAGTGTGAATGCAATGTCACCATCACCACCCGTCTCCCGGGGACTCGGTAGTAACAAAATCCCATGGGGCCTCATTTGCACACCATTGTAAGTCAGGTCAATATCAGGAGCCATTTAATAGATCATTTATTTCCAACTCCAAATCAGTTCCTGTTTTTCAGGCTCTCAGATATAATAGCGCCAAGCTGCTATATTTGACAGACAGGCAAATGGAGGGCCCTGCCTTCGGTGAAGACCGTAACTTGATGCCCATTTGAGATCTCGACTTGCTTTTTCTGTAACTCTGTACTTGTGATCTTTCTGATTATTTCTCCTTCAGGCCAGTGTGATTGTCCTAAATATAACACACAAGAGTTGGGGGGCCTGAGCACATGAAGATTACGTTCCCCCGTCATCCATCGACTTCCTTTTATGTTCAAAAAGCTGAATTGCTTTCCCTTTATAAAGTGCAGCTGAAAAGGTTTTTTGTCTGTGGCTGCCTTTAATTGTGCTGGAATGTAAGGCGTCCGGGACTTTTGTGAAGGAAGGGCTATAAATGTACTGCATCATTATCATTATTATTATTAGCATCATCTCATGTACATCACTTACGCCTGTTGCTGAAGGATCACATGACTGGCAGAGCACTTGCATGGTGAAGACCTGGCCACTGGACACCACGTACTTCCACTCTCAAAAGATTCTGAATTAGTCCATGTGACATCTGTCATCATTTAAAAAATAACTTTTGTGTCTTAACAACACAAGTGATAACTCGTCTGTTCCCGAAAATTCAGATCAGCAAAAAGAAGAAACTGAAATTCACCCATAATGTTTCCAGCCCGAGTCACGTTCACATTTGGTTGCGTATCCTTCCAGAAAGTTTCCTTTAGTATACAGCGGGTCCTCAAATAGTGTTGTGTCGTTCTACAGGCCCTGGGAACTTAACTCTTGTCTATATCAATAAGCCTATGGTAAAAGTGGCTTCGTATACATGGGTACGCTTGAAGTTGCAGAACCACTCGGCGACGTGCAATTAGGGCCTGTTATACATGCAGGCTCGCAGTTCGTCTGTGTCAGGGTGATGGGAGCTGCTGTAACAAATCAGCCAAAAACCACCAGGTGGCTAAACACAACAGAAGTCCATTTCTAGCTCATATAATAGTCTAAGATGGGTGTTTCTGGGTTGTAGGTGGCTTTTCTTCACATGGGGAGGGATCCAAGAGCAATCCCACCTTTCGGAGTCACCCGGAGGCTCAGAGTTCTCTGCTTCTAGCTGGGGAAAGAGTAAAGAGCGTGGCAAGGTACGTGGGAGGTTTCCGTGAGCCATGCTTAGAAGTGGGGCGCATCATTCCTTTCCTGTGTCCCGGGCTGGCCTGGTCCCTGGACCAACTTGACCACGAGGAAGGCTGAGAAAGAGCTCACTGTATTCCTCGGGGGAAAACGACATGGGTTTTGGTGGAAAGCCCACAGCTCTGTGACCCACGGACATTTATGGGTAGATCTTCTATTCTGTTGAGGGGGTTCATCAGGCAGCCCTGTTTCATGACTTGCTGTTTCACTAGACACTACATGTATGAACACTCCCTTTTTAAAAACGTAGGTCTATTCAAATTTCTTCACTCCTGTTTGCCTCAGTTTCCTTGTCTATAAAATGGGGATCATGTTGATCTCTCTTGCAAGGTAGGGATAAAAATTAGCTTATATAGATGCCTGGCTGGTATAGCTCAGTGGACTGAGTGCAGGCTGCGACCCAAAGGGTCGCCGGTTCAATTCCCAGTCGGGGCACATGCCTGGGTTGCAGGTCAGGTCCCCAATAGGTGCCATGTGAGAGGCAACCACACATTGATGTTTCTCTCCCTCTCTTTCTCCTTCCCTTCCCCTCCCTTTGAAAAAGTAAATTAAAAAAAAATGAATTAAAGAGCTTATATAGAGAGGCCATAGCTTAATACCTCCTGTAACTGGAGGTGCTTGATACCTTGTATCTCCTAGTTGCTATAGTAATGATGATGATATTCTAACAGCGGTGATGACGGCAATAACAATTATGATAGCAGCAGTTAGGAGGAGTGGCATATTTTGTCTGAGTTGCCTTTGGCATTACACACAGCAGGTGTTTGTGTTTATTAGAATATCAAATAATTCGAGGTGAGGGCTGTGGCTTGACTACTCCAACTTGTGTCCCAGCTCCTGGTGTGTGCCTTGGCCCGATTACTTAACCTCTTTAAGCATCCAGCCATCCAGGAGGCGATGTTGAGTGAGGAGCTGGATATACTGGTCTCAAGCTCATATGAAAGGTTGGGGCTGGAAATAGCCCGTGTGTGAGTCATCTGCATAGAAGTGGTGATGGAAGCTGTGGGCTTCCGTGGAAGCTGAGGTTATCCAGGGAAGACGGGGGAGGAGGGGGTGTCACCCGAGGACAGAGCCTGGAGCACATCCAGCTTTGGGTGGCCTGATGGGGAAGGGCCACCAGCCCAGGGGACTGAGAAGAAGCAGGCTGGGCAGGAGAGGTGACCAGAAGAGCATGGAATTCTGAAGCTAATCCACAGTGGCTTGCACTGCCCAACGGCCCCTCCCATCTCATCACTGTGTTTTATTTTCATCACGGGCACTTCTCACCGTAAGGTGACAATTCTTTTGTCCCTCCACTTGTTTGCTTCTTGTCTCTCTTCCCTACGTCCCCTCCCCCACTCGAGCATGATCCCCAAGAAAGCAGGGACCTCAGCTGTTTGACTCACCTCTGTATCTCCGGCCCCTAAAATATCAGGTCCATCTTAAGCACTTGTTGAATAGATGAATAGAAGTTTCCAAAAATACGGTCACACACGAAGCGTCGGCCAGATAGACAAGAAAGCATTGGCATTCCTAATAAAAGGAACACCGTGTGCAAAGGGCAAAAGTGGGAGACACCAAGCGTGGGGTTGTTGCGGGGAGGGAGTCATGACCTGGAGTTTAGAACCCCCACCCCAGGGGGAGCTGCAAGAGCTAAGGAAGTGGAGACAATCTCAAGGGACCCTGTGAGCCATGCAAAGGAGTTTAACCAAAGGCAGGCTCCAGCCTGGTTTGCATTTTAGAGAGCCTGTTTGGGGCGACCCCTTGTCTTAGGAGAGCTTACAACAGGGTGGTTGCTGCATTTCCCTCCTCCAAGAACGGTGTGGACAGTTGGTGTCGAGCCTAATTGGCCATTCAACGGGAGCCCCAGCAGCTCTGAATGCCCTGGGTTCTAAGAGGTACTTGGCGCGGCTCCCTACGGGGAGTGCAGCAGCGCACTGGCCGTCCTTTGGAAAGGAAGACATTTTTCAACAGCTTTCACTGTTTACCCACACTAAAAATAGCCAGCAGCACTGCCATGTTTTGAAGGCAAGTGTGGGCAACAGCAGGCCCCTAACATGTGTTCCAGCGACCACAGGAATGGTCTCCTCAGCACAGCTGGCAGGCAGCGGTCAAACAGTGACTCAGGAGCATACGGGTGGCTTCAGGGAGAGGGGCCAAACTGTCATCAAAAGCTGGTGACACTCTGCACCCTAATTAACCTGTGTGGGAATCAGGGTTTTCTGCATTTTCAGTCATTTTTGCAATTGTGAAGAGTGGGTACCAGTCAACTCCCCATTTCTAGACAAGGTAACACAGTGACAGAGCACCATGCCTAAGGTCCTAAAGCTAGGAAGGGGCAGGATTTGAACCCATCACTGACTCAGGCCAAAATCCGTAGCAAAGCATCCAATTGTTCTCTTTACCATCTCATCCATACCTAAGTCCATCGCTGTTTTTCACGCCTTAGAGCCCTCCACCGCCAGGTCCCCGTCTCTGGGGCCTGGGGGCACAAAGGCTGGCCTACCTGCAAGTCATTTTCATGGTCCGAACCAGCAAAGTCTCCTGGCTTGGGACTTGTTGAGTTGGCAGCAGGTGCCAGTTGAAACCCTGGCCTTTGCCCCTTTCCCTCTCTCTCTTTGTGGCAGCCCCCAGGGCTTGTGAATGGGAACCCTGGCAGGGAGTGGGAAGGGTTGGATCAGCATATTTTCACTGCTCCGGGAACTTGCCGGCCTTGGGGTTCGGTGTGATGCATCCCCAGCCTGATTCCAGTTGCTTGAGCACTGCTCATCTTCGGCTTTGTCCCTGCCTGATTGTGTTTAAGATAATTAAGCCCATCAATCATATAATAAATAGATATTGACTCTTTGTCACCGAGTCTATCAGGATTGATTGACCACTGGGATTACTGCTTTCCTCAATCAATGGGGAGCCAGGGGGATTAATAAATCTTGATAATGACTGGCAAAAGGAAAATCAATAGGCACATTAATATGTGCATTGGGAGCATATATCTTTGAATGTGAAATAAGAGTTTGTTTTGGGAGCGGAGGGGAGCAAGAGAGGCAGGAAGGACAGAGAGAGAGACTGTCGGCATCCTTTGGCCCCAGCACGGTACCTGGTACATGGCAGGGGCTCATCGATTTTTGGTGAACTGCAGAAATCCAAGCAGAGGTTTGCTTTAAAAACAAACTGTATTTAGTGTTTACATTTTTAGTTCACTGGACGTCTGAGTACCCAGAAATCCCCCCTTCCCATGGGCTGCTTTGTTGCGAGTGTTCGGCCTCCCAGGGAGAAGGAAGGAGAGGAGGGAAGGACGGGATGGGAGAGCGGAGGGAACGGAAGGAGAAACCTGACTGCTTAGGGGCTGGCCACTCACTGAGAAGGAGATTCGAAACTACATCAGGCTCAGGAAGCAAAATCGAGCGTTTGGTTGGCATTTTGAGTGTGAAGGGTGTGAGTCTTTTGGGGGCCATGTTAATATAAGTAAGCATTTAGAAGCATCGCTGTTCAGAGATGAGTTCTGGATTGGGGATTTAAAACTGGGAGCCATCTGTGTTGTGGGATATTAGGAGCCATAGGCCTGGGGAGACGGCCCGGGGCAGTGCTTCTCAAACCTGACCACTGTCAGAATGCCCTGGGGGGCTTGTGCAAACATACATTGCTGAATTCACCCCCAGAGTTTCTGATTCCGTAGCTCTTGGGTGGAGGCCCGAGAACGTGCATTCTTAACACGTTCCCAGGTGACGATGCTGCTGCAGGCGTGGGAATCCCATGTTGAAAACCAGCGGCCCTGGAGTGAAAAACCAAAGTCAGAAGAGGACGGAGTGTTCCCGAGAGGAAGACTGATGAGAAGGGACCAGAGAGTTGGAGGAAAACTGGGGAGACGGTTGTCATGGAAGCCGGGGGCAGACAGTGTTTCAGCAAGGGGGTGTGGTCAGCAATTCAGAAGCTGGTGCAGAAAGGACAGAGAAGATGCAATTGGAAAGTGTCCCTCCAAGCTTTTGCAGCCGTCACAGTTTGTTGGCCTGTGGTTTACACCTACTCACAGACTTCCCTACTTAGCAGGCCCAGAGACAGTGGACAACCCCACCTGGGGTCTCAGGTGCCTACCGGGTGCATTTCCAGGTTAGGGCTAAGGTTCAGGTGGGAATGGAGCTCCTCACCCTTCCAACTGGAAGGATGGTGCTAGTAACAGTCATCAGAGGGGCCTGAGACACAGCTGGAAGGTTCAGTTCCGGGAACAGTTCCCAGCAGGAAGGAGCTGGGATTCATCACAATGGCTGTGCAGAGTCGCTGAGGCTGGAACTGGGTCTCCTCCCGGGAGGTATTCTCTCTGGGCCCTGCATGGTGTTTTGTTCAAAGCCCGTCATTGATATTCAGCCATCCCTATCCTTCACAGATAAGGGTGGGAAGTTGATTGCTTGTCTGAACCATTTTTAATATGAAAGAGGGTTCTGTTGTGAAATGGCATTCCGAATATTTATTGAGTGGGACATACTGGTTGAACATCTGCTACACGCTGAGCTCTGTGCTGAGGACTTCATAGATGTTGCTGCTTTGTTGAGTCGCTGCCCCCATTTTACAGAGGAGGAGCCTGGGGTTTAGGGGGAGGAGCTGGCTCATCCTCAGACATACAGCTGGTGTGAGCTGTACTGTGTTATCTTAAAGGCTGAACTAATTCTGTGTTTGCATATTGTTTTTGGTCATTCTCCAAAACCCTCTAGATGAGTTTCATAGCTCACGGTCATGGTCTGGCCACCTCTTTTACCCTTGGGTACAGAGTAAATTTGGGGGGACTTTCCCCCCCTATAGAAATTTTAAACTGGAAAAGAACAGGGTCTTGAATATCAAAGTTGAGCTTCTGTGTGGCGTCCAGCACCTGGCCTTGTGGGTCATCAGAAAGGACAAGCTGAGAGTCCCACAAATAGCCTGTGGGGAAAAGTCTGGTTTACCAGTTGTCTGGATCTAAATAATTAGATGGTGCACATTCATCAGCTGAACTGTTTTTGTTTCGTATTGGTAGTCTTTAGGCCTTTCTGAGCCTAGTTTCTGCATCTGTACGGTAGAGGTCATAATAGCCTCTTATATCTTGTGGGGTTGTTGTAAGGATTAGGTGAGTTCGTAGTGTGAGACACTGAGTACAGAGCCTGGCTCGGATCAAGTGCCATGACGGCATGGGCATGTGTTACTGTTGCAGCTACTGTCACTGCTAGCCCTGCCCCGTGGGTGCCCAGTGGAGGTGACACAAATACAACTCTTGACCTGTGTGGCAATAGAAAGAATGATGGATACCGAGTTAGGAGTCTTGATGTTAGGAGTCTTGAATGAAGTTAGGAGCCTCGTCTTTTGCTGGCTGTGTGACCCTGGGCAAATCACTTCACCTCTCTGAGCCTCAGTCTTCTCATCTGTAAAATGGGGATAACAGTGTATATTTCCCTGGGTGCCTAGGAGGAGCAAATGAAATGGCAAAACTGAAAATTCATAAGGTGACCAGGTGTCATGAACAAGGGCATGAACCTAAAAAGAGTTACTCACACATGTGTCTTTCCACAATGCCAGGTTTATTAGGGGAGACTCCCCAATAAGCCAGTAGGGTCACACACAGGTTACACACAGAGAGGAGGAGCTTACTGGATAGAAGCGAGCAGAGCGAGAGTCCGGAGTGAAGTCCCGGCCCCTGGCGGCATCCGCAGGTGAAGAGGCAGGTGAAGAGGCAGGTGTCGGTCGCAAGCCAGGTGTCTGCAGTGGTGGAATGTGTCTGGTGGAGTGGAAGTCCAGCAGGGGTCAGAGTGTTGTGTGGGTGGAGCTCTGAGTTCTTGTAGCCCCCCACGGGTGGAGGTCCCACTCATGTCAGTGTCCAGACCTGTGGTTTGGAGCATTTCCGTTACACCCCATTGCTTCAGTCTTGACCTAGCACTTGACATGACTGTCATGGCTGACAGCAACTCCATATTGGATTGTCAATGGCATCCAGAACGTCCGCTCTGCTCTTGCTTTATACACCAGTATTAAAGAAATATGGGATAATTGAAAAATAGACAATAATAATAGTAGATGAAGGATCAACTGTGCATCTAGGATTATTCTAGGCATGTTGGCTCTGCCCAGCTACAAGGAGAGGCTGGTACTTCTGTAACAGTGGAGCTGAGATGTGAACTCACAGCTGCTGCTGTCAAAGCCGGTTGACACAAGCGCTTTAATGGTGAAGAGAATTTTCTGGTTGAACTGGATTGGCAGGTGACCCAACTTTAAAGTTGCGACTGCCACTGAGGTGTCCCACAGTCAGTCCCCCCTTCCTGGCTCTCCCCAACTCTCTCGTCATTTTCTCACTTTGGCAGAAACAAGTCTTGTCATCGGTAAGTTACTCTTGCTTTTAATCAAAAGATTCATCTCCAAGTCCTCTTCAAAAGAGGATCTGCTTTCTTCCCAGTGTTCAAAAGACCCAGAGGAGTGCCAAGTGGGGACTAGAACAAGTATCTTCAAAGGCGAGGGAGGGGTCACACCACCTTCAGAGTTCCCCAGTGGAGGCCAGCCCCTCTGAGACGGCTGTCAGCACGCTCCTTCGGGACTTGGAGGCGCAGATTAAGGGTTCTCAGTGGACCTGTTTGGAGGAGCTTGTGGACTATCGAGGGCTGTAGAGCATCTCAGCCACCCAGTCCGGTCACTCTCCAAGCAGCAAGGGCTTCCTTTGACAGTTTCTCAGAAGTGGAGATGCTGCGTGACGGCCCAGTGCGTCATTATTCTGTCCTGCTAATAAACCAGCTTCTCAGCTGTTTGTGCAGCCCTTCTCCTGCCTGGGCCCTGCTCTCTCTGGCCTCTCCTCCTCCCCGCCTGCTTTCAGTCTTGATGCTGGTGCATCCCTGGGGCTTGTTTATCACCAAGCTGTAGAGTTAGAGATGGAAAATGGGCGCTGTTCACAGGGCATCCGGAGGGATGGGCCTCCACCACATGCTGAATATGGCAAGGAAAGGTAGGGAGGAAGGGGCTAAGAGTTCAAGTTCTTCTACTGCTGTGTGACCTTAGCTAAGTCTTTAATCTTTCTAGTTCTCAGTTTTCTTGTTTGTGAAATGATTACAACATACTTTATCCTTAGCTGAATCATTTACCTCCTTGTTTGGGATTGGGTGACCTAAGCTGAACCTTTAGGAGTAGATGACCATCCATCCATCCATCCATCCATCCATCCATCTTATCATCAGTTCATTCATTCACCCACCCCCCTTCACAGACCCATATACCCACCCACCAATCCTCCACACATTCTTCTCTCCATTCATTCTGTTCATTCTCCTGTCCATCCACCCACCCACCTATCTGTTCTTCCCATCATCAACCTATTCAGCCTTTACCTACTCAACTACCCATCCACCCATTCATCAGTTCATCCTTCCACCCTTTAATCCATCCATTCATGTACCCATTTACCCAGTCATGGGTAATCTAGCCATCTCACTATTCAGCAAATAGTTGTTGAGAGCCTCATCTCTATTAGGTACTGCTAACTGCTTAGAATGAGCATTTGGGACTGTTCTTCTGGGATGTAATGGAGGCAGACAGTGTGGGTCATAATTAAAGCCAGCCCCTTGAAGCGAGGCAAGGGGGCAGGGTAGAGTGGCCAGCATCATTCAGGGACCACTGGGTCAGAGCCCACAACAGGTACCTCTATGGAAGCCTCCATAGATGGAATGTCAGCAGACTGCACATCTGTGGAAATGAACTGTGGGTCCCGTTCCCAGATGTGAAGAGAAAACATGCCACCCAAATGAAAAACCAGGCATCCAGGCTTCAAGAATCAAACTCATCTTTGCCTTCATGTTTCCTTTCCTTGGTTCTAACTTTCACGGACGAGCATGGAAGCTGAGACCCTGGTAACAGGTGGAGGAGGAGAGGGGGATCAGAGGGTAGTCTTGGGCCACAGAAGTGGGCAGAGAGGGTGCCAATGTAGTAGGCGCTGAGGTAGCTCAGCACATTTTCCAGAGGTTGGCGGTGGGGTGGGGGCTGCAGACCAAAAAAGGCAGGGCTGTTCACTGCCTACTTTACACCCCATTAAGTCCCAACTCATAATAATTTATCAGCAGCAGGCTAGGGTTTACTTATTCATTATTTATAGAGAAAGTGTTTGCTAAGCAAGTCAGTAGTTCAAACAAGATCATGGGGGGTAGGCTTAACCCACTCAAGGAAACCAAGCAGAGTAAGAGCCTCAGCACTTTCTCTGTCTGCGGGCAGATGGAGCGGCGGGTGTGGGTGGACACCCACCAGCCTTAATGGCTCCTGCCATGCCATTCAGAAACCTTCCCTTCATCTTCAAACTGTCTGTCTCTAAGAAACACGTTAACACGTGAACTTTGGGAAACACACACATCTCGTCTCTTACACGCTCCAGGGAGTTTCGTTACTTGTCCAGGGTCTCCTGAATGAGAGCAGCTCAGGTGGAGCAAGTGGGTGGAGCACTCTGATGAAAAACACAATGACCCAGAAGCTGAATGCCTGGGTTCTGGTCTTAGAGGAAGAGGCAGGATCACCACGTGCTGGCTCCAGGGTTTGGTTTAAACCCCAGACCTCCATTTCCTCAATGTATAAGGAGGCCACCTGTCCCCACCCACCGACAGTGTGGCTGAGATGATGGTGGCCTCCACACGGGTGGAGAGGACAGGGTAGGGACAGACGTGAGGTCAGGACTCTGGTTCTGAGCTGTGTAGAATGAATGGTCTGGCTTGTCCTAACTTTTCTTATACACGTCCCAGCCCCAGGCCTGGGCACCCCCTCCCACCCACCTCCCAGAGCATCCCCTTGGATGTCAAGGTGGCTGGGCCTTTGCTTGTTGAGCTCTCTGCATCTTTGCCCTTGAAGCTTGGTAGACAGAAGCCAGAGTCCCTAAGGGGTTTGAGGAGGCCTGCGAGGGCAAGATTCACCAGGAAAACACTGGGAAGGAGTTCTCTTGGTGCCCGGAGTTCAGAGCTTCAGGGAGAAAAAGAACCCCAAATGAACTTGAGTGAGAGTTTTGTCCATCTCTGAGAAATCGACACCAACTTACATTTTGTTCCTGCACCTTCTAAATTGGGTTTGGAAGAATGACAGGACTTTCAATTGAAACAGATTACCAAAGTAAGGCTTGGCAACTAATGGAAATATTCGTAATAGGATTACATGCAGTTTTCATCTCTCCTGTGAAGATGCCACGTTGTCACATGACAACCTTTCGGGGCACAGAACCTGTGTTTTTAATCTCTCCGGACATTTATTTTCTGTTTTTAAATGATTGAGAGGTGAGGTCAATCCCTGGGGTGACCTGCATTCTATCTGTGAGAGGCAGGAGAAAGCTATTAACAAAAACATGAAATTGAATCTCACCCAGCTCGGGTTGCCGTGCGCTGCTGGTTCTTTAAAACCATGGTGCTGCCCAGTTATGTGCAAATGGAAGTGTCTGTGGGCATTTGGAAGAGAACCTTGCTTCCTTTTGGGTTTCCCTGGTGAGGCTGGTGAGGCTTACTATAAAAGTTCGACCCCAGCCAGAATATGACTTTTGTTTATTTCGCTATTGTCCCTCTCTCTGTCCATTCTCTTCTTAGGACCTCAGTGATTTTGTACTGTGAGGCCCACCAATTATCCAAGTACCGTCTGTGTTCCAGGCACTAACCTTTTACATGTTCTATTAGTCCGGACAGGATAGGCTTATGCTGCAGTGACAAAGAAGCCCAGAATCTCTGTGGCTGACTCAGAGCTTGTTTCTCACATAAAGTTTGCCATAGGGTGGGCAATGCTCCAGGGCAGCTGTCTTCCATGCAGTTACTCAGGGATCCAGGATATCTCAGTCTTGGGGCTCTGTCTTATCATCATGTGGCCTCTGTGGTCACAGAGGAAGTCACAGGGGTCATTTTTCATTGGCCAGTACTGGTCACATGGTGCTGCATAACTGCAGAGAGGCAGGGCAGTGGTGTCCTGTGGGCCCGGGAGGGGGCGCTATGGAGCAGAGTTTGGTGAACACATGGCTTTGTCTCTTTCAGGTGTGAGTTTCCTAATTTAATCCCCCCATGCCCAGGAGGTGGGTTCTGATTTGTACACACGCTTCTGTTTTGGGCAACTTGCCCGAAGGCTTATCGCTGAAGCGTATCAGCGCTGGATCTGGAACCCAGTTCTGTCTAACTCCAGAATCCGAGCCTTTACCTGCCCAGTGCTGCGCTCTGCCCCATTGGCTCCCTCTCTTCATCACTTCCTTTTCTGTTTCCGCTTCTAAAAGAAACCATCCCTTCCAGCACATGCCTCTGTCTCCAGATTTTCTCCATTCCTCTTAGAGTGATGAAGTGGTAGTTCAAGTTCATTCCCCTCCTAGTGTTCCCCCTGCAGTCCTTCTGCCCACCCAAACTGCCCCAAGTCCCCTGGGTGTTCTGACTTCATCTATGTAGTTTTGAGTGCAAAGGACACAGAGGTGTGGGTTGTAGAAACTGGGGGAAATTCCTAACCTGGTTGTCAAGGCTGAGAAATGAGGGATTTTTTTCCAATTCCCCAGACTAGGGCTCCTCTGCACATAGATGCAACAGGAAAAAATGAGTGGGGATTTTTGTGAACTTCCAGGTTTTTTTCTTTTTTAAACAACTCTGTTGATAGACACAGATATAATATAGATATACCGTAAAATCTACCTATTTAAAATGTCCATAGATGTCAATATTTACAAAATTGTGCAATTATCACCAGCTGTGATTTCAGAACCTTTTATCACCTTAAGAAGGAACCCTCTACCCATTAACAGTCAGCCCCACCCCACCTCCCCATCTACCCCCAGCCCCTGGCAACCTGAGCTTCCAGATTTGAGACACAGACTCGATGTTTTCACTGGAGCATTTCCAAGGCCAAGGAAAACACAGACACACAGTGCTCTCTGAGGGATGAGAGAGGCTGTGGCCGGCTCCGGTTCTGCGCTTGGCATGACTGTTTCTGTACTGCTGTCCCCAGCTCCAGTCACCAAAAACATACCCATAGATAGTCATAGATGTACATATTAATGCAAAGACACCCCCCCAAGGATGCACATACATAAACATGTACACACAACAAATGCACTGCATCCATGCATACATGCAGCACTCAAATTCACTCACATGTATATGCATGTTCATGTGCACATATACATATATGCACAGAGAGGCACTTGCATTCATAGAGACAAGTATGCACATGTGTATGTCCATATTTGATCCAGCTACAGTGACCCTCTGTATGTGGCAGCAGGTCAGGTGACTTCCCCTCGGTGGCCCTGTCCAAGCCAGTGGTCTGTAAGGAAGGTATTCAAAAGCAATTTGGGGTCTGCGTCACTGGGTTGACCATTTGTCCAGCTAATGTGGTGCCCAGGGCCTGCTTGGGGAGGCTGTGTTACACTGTGTGCAGGGCCTTATGCAGAGAATCGTGGAGAGGAAGAGGCAGGAGGCTTAGAAACATGTAAGTCGCATAACATAGATTGACGGTGCTTCCACACTAGAGTTGTGGCATGTCTGGTTGAGACGTGTCCTGCACTGGGGCCTGTCTCCTGCTGGATGGCAGCAGGCAGCTCGGCCTGTCTCCACTGTTGTATAACACGGGACTGCAGATAAATTCATGGCCTCATTCGCGCTGGGCCCAGTTCTCTGTCCTTCTCCCTCTTCGGCCCAGCTCAGTCCCAAGCAGAGCTCTGTCCCTACACCTGCGACATTTACTGGCACTTTCCTGTGTACCGCCTGCCTCGCCCAGCTGTCGGTATTACCACAGCTAGCACAGTGCCTGGTGAGGTAGGGGCTCTGGGAGAGCTGGCTCAATGCAAGCATGGATGGATGCTTAGCTGAATGAATGAGTGAGTGAAGGAAGGAATGAATACGTGAATGAATGGAAAATCCACCTTGCCTCGACCGTACCCAACTCCCAAGCCAGAGGAAAACGGTGCAGAGCTGTGCAGCTCTTTCTAGTTCTAGCAGTGCAATTGGTGACCCACCTCGATTTTCTGGAACACAGGTCAACAAACATTTTCTGCAAATGGCCAGACCGTAAACATTTTTGGCTTCGCCATACAGGCTCTGTCGCAGCGCTTCCGCTATGGCACGCAAACAAAGGCTGTGGCTGTGCACCAGCAAAACATTATTTGTGGACACAGAAATTTGAATTTCGTATAATCTTCACATCATCAAGTATCATTCTTCTTTTGAATTAGTTTAACTTTTATCTGAAGGTGCAAAAACTCATCTCAACTCACAGGCTGTACAAAAACAGGCAGCAGGCTGGATTTGGCCTGTGGCCGTAGTTTGCAGCGCCTGTCTTAGACGCCTGGCTCTAGCAGGTCTGCGCATAGATCTACACCCTTCCGAATTCCCTGCAGGAGAGTGTGAACAATGGGCTAGCTGGGTGTGTGCTGGGGTGGCCCAGTGCCAGAGGCCTGCTCCAAAAAGAGGGAGGCAGTGGAAAGGCCAGGGGCTTGGGGAAAACCAGGGCCACATCCACCTCCATGTCCTGGCTGAGAAGGGGCCTGGGCAGGTCATTCATTCCCTCCAGCTTTTGCTTCATTGGAGGATGAAAGGCTCCCCGCCAGGGCAGGGCCTGTCTCAGGAGCTTGGAAAACGTTGGCTGCCTCATCCCTGAGCCCCTGTTCTTTCCACTTCCCCAAGAGGCCGTGAAGCTTACCGGTGAGAACAAGACACTGGTGTCAAATACACTGAGGGTAGAATGTTGGTTCTGCTCCTTCTATCTTAGCTGCATGAGCTTAGCAAATGACATCGTGTCCCTGAGTCTCAGTTTCCCCACCTGTGAATTGCCCTCCTTCATGGGTCTGAGTTAGGCATACAGCTAAATGAGATCCTTCATGTAAAACCCTTGGCAAAATGGTCATGGATGTGTGGTATTTGTTATTCTTAGGAGGCAGCGTGGTTCCGTGGCCACAAACGTGACATTTAGCCTCAGACAGGTCTGGTCCAAGCCAGGCCGGGCTACTTGGAGCAGACCTTGGCTAATTCTACCACCCTTCTGTGTTTTGGTTTCCCCATATCTTCCGTGAAGGAGCTGGACCCGAATTCTTGAAATTTCTATGCCTTTTCTCTTCCACCATGGCCAGGGAGGTTCTGCACTCAGGTGCATTCCCAGTATCCCCTAGGAAGGCAGGACTCTCCCCTCCCCCTCTCATTCCCCTCTGCCCTTTCCCCCCACCCCCATCTCATCATTTCCATTCGCCCTCTGGGGCCCTGGGGCGCATGGATGGAAGGACGCAGCCGTTTGCGGTTATGAGCTCCGCAGATGTCTGCCCCCTCTCCTCTTACCCGCCACACAGTTACTTTAAAAAATCAATAGGAAATTGTCATCCTCAACAGGGACTGAGCTTTTCCAGGGAGAGGGTTGCTGTTGGAACTGGTCACTTGCTGTGTGCCCGGAACATGCTAAACCCCATGCAGAGGACGGAGCAAACATTGCTTCCTGCCCTCAAAGAGTCACAGCGAGAGAACCTTCTGAGCAAGTCGGAGCTACTCGGAGTGGGCATTCAGTTCAGACCGTACTTTCTCATTTCAGTTTGTTGCCAGCTCAATGTTTTCCAAACTGTCTATAGCAAAATATGTGTCTGCTTTCATTTCAGTCTGACTCAGAGTTGCTTTTTGCTTCTCTTTCTTTTTCTCATTTTACCAAAGTAACAGGTGCTCATGGGAGAAAAATTAGAAAAGAGAGATAAGCAGCAAGGGAAAAAAAAACTTGTAAAGCTCCTAATCCTACTACCTGGAATAGTTCTGCTAACACCCTCGGAGTCGATCCCCTCTGTGGGTTTTTAATGCATATAAATTAGATAGTATGTATATACTTTCGTCAAGACAGTAATTCAGTCTATGGTTAAGCTTTTTTTTTAATGTGGTTCTGGTCAGGGAGCAAAAAAAGAATTGATATGTGTCGATATCCAACCCCGGAGGGCAAGGCCAGTTTGGTGTTTGGATGCCACATGGCGCCTGGAGCTGGGAAGTGTCTGGGAGCTTCATTGCTGCCGAGATGGGGTTTGGCTCCTGGCCCATTTCGTGCACTCAGCCATTAGGGGAGCGAGACCTGCTTGTCGTAAAACCCAGCTGTTCCAGCTGCAGTGGGCAAGGGGATGGAGGAAGGTGGGAGGACTCATTCATCCCTCCATCCACTTGTTCCAGGAACTCTTCCCAAGAACCTCCCTGGGCCCGGCTGCCTGTGCACTGCCCAGGGACTTGCCCACCCCACCCCACCCCCCGGGATGCTCTCACCCTCTTCAGCCCGCTTTGCTTCTCTCTGGGTGACAGCTAGGAATTCCCAAACAGCAGCAGCTCATGGACAATGAGTCCAACCTGGACTGGCTCTGAACTTGGAGGGTGGAAGGAAAGGCCTAGCACTGGGGGAGGGGTCCTCAGCTCCGCTCAAAGGACAAGCAAGGGTTCCCAGAGGCCATGCCGTCTGAGGTGGGCTCGACCAGTTTCTCCTTGCTGAACCCGCTTTTCCCAAGGGTCTTATGAAATCCTGGAAAGATGCAATGACCTGAGACCTGGGCTCAAATCCTGACTGGCCTGCTGACTGGGTCTCTGGGTAGGTTACCTGAGTTTCCTGCACATGAATTTTCCCCTGTGTACCCGACACCTCCCCTCCTAGGAAGGCTGACATTCATAGTTATTTGCTGAGTGCCTTGTGCAGAGAGCTCCATCGACAGAGGAGAAAGTCTCCATTCAGTGCTGGTATTTAACACCTTCCTAACCCTTATTTGTTAAACATTTTTTTTTTTTTTTAACAAAAAGCAGAGGCCTCAACCTCAGATTATTGGGCAGGCCACAAGGCCAAGCTAGGATTTAATTTTGGTTTTGAGTGTGTTTGTTTGCATTATATTTGTTTTTGCATTTATTTGGGGCTACGGATGCTGGCTTTCCACCTGGTAGTGATAGAAGGTAATGATCGAAAGTTTAATAAACTTCCACTTATTTTTCAAAGGCAGTGCAATCTAAGGAAAACGAACAGCAAGTGATAAATAATACGAGGTGACCGATCTGGCAAAAATCCCACAGTGGCTCTGGAATGATTGCAATGTGAGGGCGACCGAATGAGATGCTGAGAGAATATGCTGCAGAGCTGGGGGGTGCCTGTCCCGAGATGCCTTTGGGAAGGGGTAGGAAGAGCAGGCCTTGGATGGTGGCTGGGCCTTGCAATGTGGCAGGCAGAGGACCAGCCAGGCTACCATTTCCTAGAAGTTCTTCTTCCCCTAGTGAGCTGGAGGTCCACACCTCCCCAGCTGAGTGCCTGGGCTCTGGGACCCTCCCTCCCGTGCAAAGCCCAGACCAGGGAAGGCAGAATGTCACCAGATGCCCAGAAGCATGGGTACAGCCAGCGACAGGAGCGCCCCTAACAGGAAGAACCCCCATCCCAGTCCTTCAAGTGCCCAGAGCAGCCAACTCTTGGCCTCTGCACTTAGTACAATCAGATCTGGCTCTGGAAGAAGACTCCAGTAAGACCAAGAGTCTAAGCTTCCTTTTCCCTCCCCACTTCTCAGAGCTTTGCAGTGCTGCCAGGTTGAAGGAGGGCAGGGGTTGTGCCTTTGCAAACACTAAGCCTCACTCTCCTGGGCGGCCAGGCTCCCGCTTTGCATATTTCTATGCCTGGCGGGCTACTGTCATCTTTCTCGTGCCTGGGACCTGAGCTTTCCCCAGCCAGCCCCTTTACTTAATGAACTCTATAACTCTTCATTTCCTGGACGCACGTCGGGTTAAGCAGGTGGCAAGCAGCTGGCATTTCTCACTGGCTTTCTGGCACTTCCCATTTTTACAGGCAGCTCACCTGGCACTTTTTATTATAAAGCCCTGGAGTCCCAAGGTTTAATATCTTCAGTGGTAGATTCATGAACGACTTGGAGGTTCAAGATCGCCTGCGGCTGGAATTTGCTGGAGTCTGCAACCTGTCCCTTGGAATGGGATCTATTTGCTGAGGGCAATTAGGGCAATTATTAGGGCAATTAGTCTGCAACCTGTCCCTTGGAATGGGATCTATTTGCTGAGGGAAGAGCTGAGGGCAATTAGGTAGGGTTTTGAGGTTTTAAAGGTGGGGAATGCCTGGAAGAGCCAGTCTGTCTTCAGAGGTGGTTGCTTCCCCGCACTGTTCACAAGTAGACCAGAGTGGTAAAACCCTTTTGACAGAACCCAGTGTTTTCAAAATAACATCTGACTTTGAAACCAGCTGCCCTGCAAGCTCCATTCAGGCAGAACTGCAAAGTCCCTTTTGCCATGTACGATCACATTTTCACTGGTTCTGAAGATCAGGATGTGGACATATTTGGGAGACCATTATCTGTCTGAGTACCACCCCCCGCCGTAGGTACAAATGTGGGTACTGTGAGTGTCCTCATAGTGAATCCCCAAGGCCAAAGGGGCACAGGGGTGTGGTGCTGGGCTGAAAGCCAGTCTGTCTTCAGAGGTGGTTGCTTCCCCCCACTGTTCACACCAGCCTGGGCTCTGGGCGCTGCGGTGAGGAGTTTGGAGGAGGGAAAGGAAGTGGATGCCATGTGCTTCCAGATTTCTGTCCCAGCCACTGTTTCAGCAGAATGAGTCAGTTTGGACAGAGGCCCTGGGAGATAAACCTCCTAGATGGTTTTATTTCATTGTCTCTGACAGCCTCCTTCAGGCTGGTTTACAACAAATGTCTTGCCCTTGCTGCGTCTCAGCCAAAAGGCTCCTTGTGTCGCCCAGGATGTGGAGTTGAAAGATGGCCTTCCAGGAGGGACCTGGGGCCAGGACTGGGAGGGATGGTGACCTGCAGATGGGACAAGAAATTCCCAGTCCTTGCTCCTCTTCTTGGAGAAACGCGTTCTTTGTTGCAGAGAGAGATACCAAGAAGGAGGGAGCGATGGAGGGAGTGCGTGTGTATGTGTGTGTGTGTGCATATGGCTTCTGCCCCAGAAGCTAGAGAGCTACTAAACAGGTCCTTGAATCACTAAAACACCTTCCCCTGACCTCCAGACTGAGGCAGCAGGCCTCATCAATCCTTGTAGCCATAGGTGTTGCTCATAGCGATGTTACAGCTGCCATTTCCTGGGGGCCTACGGTGTGCCAGGGTCTCAGAGAACGGTAAGAAGCAAAGATGGGGGTTAAGTGCATCAGCTCTAGAGCCAGGCTACCTGGGTTCAAGCAGCAGCTCCGCTTAGCTGCTCTGAGCCTAGGTTCCCTCATCTGTAAAATGGAGCCAATCCCAGACATCATTGACCCTACTGCCATCAATTAGAATATGCACCAGTTTTTTAATGTACTACAAAAAGAAATACAGTGCCCATGAAACTGACCTGTCACTGAATGCAAGATGTTCTCATTTTCAGAGATGTTAAAAGGCAAGGAAATATATATATTGCCTTTTGCTACATATATATATATATATATATATATATATAGCAATCAATGGAACACGGTATGAATACTCACTTCATGGGGTTCTGTTGTCACTGTCATCCTCATTTCACAGATGAGGAAACTGAGGTCAAAGTCACTTCCCAATATCACCCAGCACATAGAAATGGTAGTCAGGATGTGGGCTCACTTGGCTGTGTGTCACTTTAACGGCCTGAAAATCCCGTCCAACGATTGGGCACCCACACCGCGGAGGAGAGGAAGGGAAAGATCAGGAGCAGGCTGACTCTGCTGTGTGTCTGTGAGCAGGCTCTCCCTGCTCTGAGTCTCCCTGCCCTCACCTGTGAGACGGGCGAATGGGGAACCTGTGGGGTTCCCAGGTGGATTCGTGGAGGTGAGATGAGTCTCACACAGGTGCCCAGTAAGCCTTCATCCTCTCCTCCCCTCCCTTCCCCACTGCCTACCTGCAAGTGGGAGCCACCGAAATCCCAAGCTCAGAGCAGTTGCCATGGACACTCGAACTGACTTGACTGGACGATCCAGGCCTCAGCCACCCAGGACACCTGCCTGACCTGCACCCGCAGAGAGCGCAGCCCTTGCCCTGCACCTGCCCCCCACCCACTCAGCTGCAGATAAACCCCTGGGGGGGCACAGCCCAGCACGGGGCTCCTAACCCCCTGCAGGCACTGCCCCTGGGGACAATGAGGAGTCTAGAATGGATACCTAGGGCGTCCATATTGGCTTAGATTAACTTTTAAATTTCAATTTCATGTATTGATTTTTCATGATTATCTTGCTGATTTTTTAAGTAAACTTTTCTTGGTGGGGGAGGGTAACATACCTGCCAGAGTGTGCAGATCCTCGGAGCCCAACCTGATGCATTTGCACTAAATGCATCTCCATACAACAATCACCCAAATCAAACCACAGGATGGCACCTCGTGCCCCTTCCAGCCGCCGCAGCCCTCAAGGGTCACCACTGTGCTGACCGGTGGCACATGGATCAGTCATGTCTGCTTTCACACTTTGTATCACTTCAGTGTGAGTCTCGTGTGTGTGGCTGCTTCTGCTTACCATACGTATGAACTTTATGTTCTTTTTTTGCAGTTAGCAAAGGTTTGTTTATTATACAGTACAGTGTGAATATAGTAGTTTGCTACATGGATATATCACAACTGATCCGTTTTTCAGTGAATGAGCATTGGGGTTGGTTCCAGTTTGGGGCTCTTACGAAGAGGTTGCTATTAGCATTCTGGAACTTTCTAGTACATGTCTGTGGGTGAATATGAGTATGCATGCCTGTTGAGTATGGATGCTTAGTTAGTAGATGAATTGCTGGTCATGGGTTATTTGTATATTTCACACAGATGTGCCAAGCTGTGGTCACACGCACCATGTACATCCCAGCAGTCCATGTTAGTTTGTGCTCTAGATGCCGTAGGGTAGAGGGAAGCAAAGACGTGGGCAGTTGCTGATGGAAATGAGGGTGTGGGCCAGGGAGGAAGACGGGGATGGACATTTGAAGCCTGCAACTTGAACGTGGTTTTCCTGAGCAGGAGGGTCTAGGAGTCCTGGGGCCTGTTGCAATTGTCTGCTCTGCTGTCTGCGGTGCGGATGGTGTTTTCTCAGCTCTGGCCTGTCACGGGTGTAGGTGGCTGTTCAAGAATGGAGTATCCAGGGGAGGGAATCCACCCACAGTCCCCGCCATCTGAATATTTAAATGTCAACATGGTTAATTGGCTGCGCAGCCCACCCCACCTCCAGCTGTCCCCCAGCAGCCACAGTGAGCCCACTGCCTGGGTCTCCAAGGCGAGGCAGTCCTGAGTCATCCTAGCTGCCACTCGCTGGGGTACCAGGCGAGTCAGCCTCCTTGTGAATCAGCCGCCCCCCGGAGTCTCACCTTAACCAGGTGAAGAAGTGCCTCTTTGTCAAGGTCGTGGGCTAGCATTTTGGATGGGTGCATGGATGGATCAAGAAATAATAGATGCCATGTTAGCCCTGGCTGGTGTAGCTCAGTGGATTGAGCATGGGCTGGGAACCAGAGGGTCCCGGTTCGATTCCCAGTCAGGGCACATGCCTGGGTTGCAGGCCAGGTCCCCAGTGAGGGCCATGTGAGGTGCAACCATACATTGCTGTTTCTCTTCCTCTCTGTCTCCCTCCCCTTTCCCTCTCTCTAAAAATAAATAAATAAAATCTTAAAAAAAATAATAGATGCCATGTGTGTATAAGTATATAATTTATATGCATTTGTATAAATGTGTGTGTGTTGACTATTTACTACCTCTCATAGTAAGCAGCACGCCCTGAGTACTTACTCTATGTTAGACATGAAGAGATGCCTGCATCTTTACACACCTGATTTCTCATGATTCTCTTAAGAAGCCTAGAAAGCAGGAACTATTAACTGCATTTTACTAACAGTGAAATTGAGGCTCAGAAGGGTTAACTCATCTGCCTGGGGTCACACAGCCAGCAGCTGACAAGTCGGGATCCTCCCCTCAAGAATCTAACTCTAGGCATCTGTTCTCCTGACACTGTTACCTGGTATAACAGGAAGTTACACTTCCCATGTAACCTACTTCCCATGTTCCCTGGTGTAACCCACCAGGTGCCAGGCATGGTACCCAGCTCCATTTCTTTTTCTGTCACCCTGCTGATTCTACGAGGTAGGTATCCTTAGTTCCCTTTAATAGATGAGGAAACTGAGGGCCAGAGAGGTTAAGTAACCTACTCAAAGACACACAGCAAGTAAGGAACAGAGCTGGGATTCAAACTAAAACCCTCTGATACCAGAGTCCTAACTTCAGCCCCGCTATTGCAGCCAAGTCTAGCACACAGCAAGGGCTCAGTAAATATTAATACTAAAGGAGTAAAGAAAATACCTGCAGTATTTCAGCAATAATGTCATAGATGAAAGAAAAAGTCATGCCGTTATTTCGATGTAGATGGAAAATTAACTTTCCTGTTGTCATCCGAGCTTCTTGCAGCCAACATTGGATACTATGAGCTAGACATGGCGCTAGGGGCCGGGCGTGCTCTGGTGAACCTAGAACTTCATTCATTCACTCATTCAGTTCAGTGAGTGCCTGGTCTGTGTGTGGCAGGTATCGGGCTCACTTCGGGGAGGGGAGGACAAATGAGCATGCCAGCAACTAAGTGAGAAGGTGTTCATGTCACTGCGCAATGTCCCTTTTCATCTTGTCGTTCATCCTGAACCCCTGGTCCTGGAAATGAATTCAATGAGGCTGAAAATAGTCTGAAAAACGCTCTATCTAGACAGGCGTCTGGTTTGGGGGGAGTATTATTGGTGTTTACACACTTCTGTCTAAAGGCTCGAATGCATCATTTGCTGAAGGTAATTAGCATACATCAGCTACCGCCTTGCTGGTCTTTTATCACTGTCCCTACAAACCACGGCTCCTGGCAAGTGGGAGCCGCTGGGACGAGTGGCCAGCAGAGTGCTGTCTAAGTGGTGTCTGAGGACCGCACACGGGGTTTGTGCACAGCTTTCCATCCTGAGGCCCTGGGAGAGAGGGGACGTGGCTGGATTCTGCAGGTGTCTTTCATGGCTGGGGATGGGGGGCGGGGGCTAACGATGGTGAAGATCCTGAAGAACCTGGAAGAACTTGCTTCCAGACCTGCATCCCGGAACTGGACCTGTCCCAGGCTTGCTGTCCCAGAGGATTAGTCGGGGCGTGGCCACAAGTCCACCCTATTATGTGTCACTTCTAATAACTGTGCGTCACCCTCGTGTTAACAGTTGCCAACAGTTTCTCTCGTCCTTTTGCTTTCCAGCCTCTGTAAGGGACGGACCCTCTACTCGGTGGTGCGGGATGCCAAGATCGTCTTGGATGTCAACAAAACCAGGCAGATTGCCCAAGAAATTGTGAAGGTACCGTGGGGTCTGGGGCACCCTCCCTGAACCTCAGAGAGGCCCTGTCCCTTCCTGAGACTCATGGTCTGGCTTCGGACTGATAGTCTGGGCTTAAAAGAAATTAGGCTTGACTTGAAAAACACCAGGCCATGTGTATGTAAGAATTTTGCCGAGATACGACCATTAGGGATGGGCTATCAATGAGGAAGTGGGGGAAGGTGGGTAATGGAGGTCCTTTCTGTGGGTACCTCATCTCAGGTTTGTCCCCACCCTTTCCTTCTGGAGAGATCTTCCTTTGTTGCTAATTCAGGAAGCAGAGGCGCTAGGTGGAGATGGTTCTGCAGTGGTCTGAGGGTGGTGGCAGATTTGTGTCTCGGGGACCCTGCCTGTTCCCACCTGCCTGTGTCACCTGGAAGCCTTCACATCCGGGCCCAGCCCCACAGCTTTCAGCGTGGTCTCACTGGCATAAGCCAGGGGCACGACCCCAGAGCCCAGGCCAGGGTGGCAGCGAGCAATTGGGGTGTTCTCTGAAGGCCCCATCCCTCGCTCCTTGCAGGGTATGGGCTACCTCCACGCCAAGGGAATCCTTCACAAGGACCTCAAGTCCAAGAACGTCTTCTACGACAATGGCAAAGTGGTGATCACAGACTTCGGGCTCTTCAGCATTTCTGGGGTCCTGCAGGCTGGCAGGTGAGACGCGGTGGAGAGGTTCGGGGGGGTTCTTGACAGACAGCGGTCGGGTTAGTCATCCCAAATGGCTTTAGTGACCCAGACATGGTGTTAGGCCTGAGGTCACTCAGCTGAGCAGCTAGGCTGCTGTGTGACAATGCAGTGCTGAAGCCCAGGTCATGGTCAAGTTCCTCTGGGGTCTGACTTGCAAATGGCTCCTTTGAGTGGGCACAAATCCCATGAAGGCTTTGCCCTTGAGTTTCACGGGAGGACCATTCCCTTATCCCAAATACTCACCTGGAAATGGGAATCACCCAAGAGCTGTGCTCGAAGTTTTCTTATGAATTCATTCATTTCAGGGGAGCAAGAGATCATCAGTTAAGGGCAAGGGATTTAAAGTCAGACCCACCTGGGTCCCGCTCAGCTCTGCCACTTCCTGAACTTTTCTGAACTTTAGTTTCCTTGTCTGCTAGAAAAATGATGGACGGGGTTATGCCTGCCTCCAGGGTCCTCATGTGGATAAAATCAGATAACACATCAGGCATCCAGTGCTGCAACTGGAACACAGGAAACTACAAATAGTAGCTTCTGATGAGTTGCTGTAATTAGTAATAATTTGCATATACCTCCTCGGGATCACACAGGAGGGTCATTAACCACCATTAAGTAATTAACTCTCAGACGCCTCTCACCCCGCAGCGAGCAGCCTTGAGTGGACCATGTGAAAAACAGCTTGATCCAGAGAAGCAACCCAGAATTCAGAAAGTCCCTCCTTTGTGACTTTAATTTGGGATAGACGTGGGCACACATGTGTGCATGTACACAAACTCGCTTTAAACCCCACGTGCTCTCTCCAGTCACGCCTTGTGCCCCTTCAGAAAGGCAGCCTCACACTCCCTCTCGTTGTACTTCCCGTTCAGGTGCTTTGAGAAGGGCTGGCCCCTTGGAGGCTCACCGCAGGCCTCCCCAAAGCTCCTTTTGTTCGCGCTCCGCAACGCCTTCAATCTAAGTCACATCTTCCGAAATTAGGTGAAACTCGGTCTGGCTCTTTCTGTGTGATGCGGTAACAAACAGAAGCTTAAATTTCCTTTTGAGATTTTACTCCACTTCCCCAAACCCACCGCTGTCACCACCACCACCTGTAGCACCTAAGATAAGGAAATAAGTATGTGGAAAGTGATCAAAGGGATCAATAAGTAGGTAGATGGGAGAGACCTCAAGTCGGAGCCCAGAGGCCAGGAGGGCTGGTCCATGCAGGGGTCCTCCTTCCCGGTCCCCCAGCAGCACTCACCTCGAGGTTTGCGGTGAGAGGGCCGTCACCCCAGGCTAAGGGCAGAGGAGGCAGCTGGTGACATCGCTGTGATCCCGAGTATTTGTGTCCAGACCAGAAGAGACCCAGCAGGTGTTTTCTTTCACCTGGTTCAAGGCTCCTTGAAAAAAAAAATCAGATCCCTCCCTTCTGGTGGCATGTCCATCCCCCGCCTTCTCCTTGACAGTGGCTTCCCCCCAAAGTGAAGGAAGCGGGGCAGGGCTTCTGATTTTCTTCCTTTCCATTCATGGTTTCCAGAAGCCAAAGGAAGAAGGGAAAGAAAGGGCATGGGGTGGCATGGGCGTCCTTTCTGTTGGCTTATTCCAAATGGCCCAGTGTCAATCCAGAAGGGAGGTCAAGTCCAAGGGCACCATGGATTCTGGCCTGGTTGTTGAGACAGCACCCCCGCCCCACTCTGCCCCAGCCTGATGGTCAACAGACACCCAGCCATGTGGGGAGAGGCCAGGGAGCCCTCCGCATCTCCTCCCAATAAGAAATTCGCATACTGATGAGTAGCCATCAGTGGCTTCTTGTGATTTTATTTCTGCTGCAGTTATGTATGGGGCTTAGTTTAGAATTCTGCTCCCTACTGGAACTATTTCACCAAGCATCAGTGCAGAATTGCGGTTAGGAGTCTAGTCTCCGAGGTTTTGAAGACTCACAATCAAACGGATCTTAGCTCTACCACTTAATACAAACTCTGCGGCCTTGGGCCGGTCACTTGAGCCTTTTGAGGCTCTGTCCTCATCTGTAGAATAGGAATCTGACCCAGTCTGCTCCATTCTCCGGGTGGGGGCCATTCCGTGCATTGCAGGACGTTCAGTAACATCCGCAGGACAGCCCCACGCAAAGAACGGAGCGGCGACCCACAGCCCGTCCGCTTGTGGGGTTATGAGGATTAAGTGAGCTGGACAGCCTGGCACACAGTAGGTGCCCAGCAGGAGTTCCTTGCCTTCCTGCTGTCACCTCAGTTAGAGTTTGGGGTGCTCACAGTGCAGGGTGCCCAGCATGGGGAGATGTACTGGGTCTGGGGCAGGGGTGGGGGGTCACCCTGTGAAATGAGCGTGTCCTGAACACCCAAACAGTTCCCAGGGCTTCCCCGCGCATGTCCTTAGCACTGCCAGTGAACAGCTGTTCTGCCTTCCTCAAAAAAGGTGTCACTCAGATGCCAGCGCTACTGTGATAGCCGCCCTCGGGCTGTTATTAATCATAATAATAACCATACTGAAGACAATTTGGTTTTGTCACCAGTGGGCCCATCACTATGGGAACGGGACACCCTGGGGTGTCTGCGTCGGGCCGGGGCCCCTCCCAGGTGCTCATGCTGGGCCCAGGCTGATGGTTATGGAGCAGCTGCCCCGCCTCCTCCCGGCCCCGCCCAGAGGTTCCAACCCCCCACTGACCCAGCCAGTGAGGAAGAGGCGGTGGGGCATTTGGAAAGAGATGGGACTTGGGAAGCTTGCTCTTTTGGCAGCAGCATCCCACCCTGCCCCACCCCAGTGATCTGCTCATGTCAGGAGAATGGCAGCTGGCCGGGCCACAGCTCCTTTCTTGGATGGCTCTCTTACTTTGGGCTCTACTCTCAACTTCGTTCCTGAGTCCTCAAGATAAAGAAGTATCTATAGGTAACAATTATGTCCACAAATGGTGTGGCCCAGGAAGCTGACACCGCCCTGCACCATGCACTATCCCCCTTGCATCCCTACATTGGCTGTGTGAAAGCTACGTACCCATTTTGCAGGTGGGAAAATAGAGACTTGGGTCTGCTCCAGATCCAGTAAGCAGAGCTTACTAGAACTAGTAGGCAGAGGATGGGTCCTTACACCCCTGTAGGTGTGCCCAATTCTAGAAGCAAGAGCTCACTGGACTGCCAATTGAAGGGGTTACTCATGGATTTGAGTCTTTTTTTTTTTAAGCAGACCACGTGTTCTATCCTGTCCACTATGTAGCATCATTTCCTTATTTTATGTATAAATGAGAACAGCAATTCTCAACCTGGGCTCCCCAGCCCCCCAGGGACATTTATGATGTTTGGAGACATTTTGGGATGTCACAATAGGGGAGAGGAGATGCTACCAGCATCTAGTGGGTAGAGGCGCAGGGATGCTGCTCAACATCCTACACGCACAGAATAAGCACTCCCCCCGTCCCAGTAATTATCCAGCCCAAAGCCGATCCACATCACCAAACTCCTAGACCCTCTCTCCTCAGGACTCCCTCCCCTCCCCCAAGCACGGTCTGCAAGATGACTTTCACAAGAGGATGGGAACAAACATTTTCCATATTAATTTTAATGTGTACTTAAAAAGTGCTAGTTTCCACTTATGGACATGTTAAAAAGTAACCTATTAAAATATACAGGAGCAGGGCAAAACCCATTTGAAGTAAATAGTGGTCTAGAGCAGCCCTGTTCAATGTGGTAGTCACTAGCTTATGGCTCTTTTAACTTTAGCTCAAATAAATAAGAAGTTCACTTCTTCAGTTGCATCAGCCGGATTTCAGTTGCTCAATAGCCATGCTGGCTGGAGGCAGCCCTACGGGAAGCAAAGGCAGAGAACACTTCCTTCTCGGTGGGAAGTGCCATCGGTAGCGCTGCTCTCGAAGGTGTTCAGGGCCAGAACCGTGACCCTGGGGAACCAGTGAATGCAGTGGAGGGAACGATGGTCACACCTTACAGAGCTCAGAGGCCCGCCCTGGGAGAACCCGACAGCCAGCCAGGCTCAGGTCTCCCGCAGCCCCCCACGTGCTGGAGGCTCTGGTCCTTCACATTCTCACTTTTGATGGTTTGAGATATTCCTCCCCGCTCTCCTACACCTGCCCACTCTCCCTGCATTAACTGGCCCTTCCCTGGGAGTCTTGCAGGAGGTGAAACCTTGGAGGTCAGGTTTCAGTCCCAAAGGGAAAGTTTGCACTTGCTAAAGATTTACAGTGTGAAGAGGGGAGGCAGTCTCCTGCCTCTTCTAAGGATGTGTCCTAAGGGATAACCATGGATGCGGTGAGGGGGTCTCTTCACGATGTCTACCTGAAGATGTTCACAGTCGCATTGTTTCTAATGATGGAAGAGGGACCACCTACGGCCCATCAACCGGGGGTGGGCTATACATTATCATAGAGACACAGGTAGCATCACGTGCGCCAGGTACACCAAGGTCTTTTGTTTCACGAACATGCCAAACAGGGCCTGCCTTGGACCTTTGTCTAACTTTCCCTTCTGCCTGGAATATTCTTGTTCGTAGGCCTGGATCCTTACGCCATGTCGATCTTAGCTCACCTTTTACCTAAAGTAAGCTCCCTCTTACCTTTGATGCATTCCGTTCCTTTTTAAGGTGTTTTGGTATAATGCTTATCACTATTTCTATTTTCCCTGTCTAATTCATTTGTCATCGTGTTCCCCTACCCCCGGGGGGCAGGGACCTGCTGGTCTTGTTCGCGGCTGTGCTCCTGGTGCGTGCGTCCACACGCGGGTGTGCGTATCATCCCTTGGAGCAACACGTTTACGTTCGATAACACAGTGTTTGCAGAGACTTTGTAGAACATGACCGCCATGAATCACGAGAATCGGCTGTATGTATGGAATAAAGATGGAGCAGGGGTGCCTCAGAGGCGAAGGGGCCTGATGATGGTTTGGGTGTCACGTGTCTTTCTCTAGACCAGCCTCAAGTATGAGGTCAGGCCATGCCCAACAGGGAGATGCAAGAAAGCCAGCAGAGATGGTCCAGGGACGTGGGGTCAGTGCTGGGGGACTGGCCGTCCCTGGGCTATGACGCGGGGCTCACTCTGTGCTTTGCTTCTCCAGGCGGGAGGACAAGCTGCGCATCCAGAATGGCTGGCTGTGCCACCTGGCCCCAGAGATCATCCGCCAGCTGTCCCCCGACACGGAGGAGGACAAGCTTCCCTTCTCCAAGCACTCAGACGTCTTCGCACTCGGGTAGGTGGCCCACCCTGGCCTTTGGGAGCCCCAGCCCTGGCAGAGGGGCACTTCCAAGGGTTTCTTCAGTGCTTTTGGAAGGGACAAGGATCCTGTCTGTGGGGGCAAAGGCAGTTGGATTTCTGAGTGAGATTGGGGGGATCTGATTGGGGTGTGGTAGAAAGGGTGACCCTAGCAAATACTCATGCCTGGTTTCTAACTGGTTATGTGACCATGGCAGGTTACCTGATTCATTCATTCATTTATTCATTCATTCATTCATGCAATAGCTATTTACTAGGCATCTGCTATTAACAAATTATCAAAACAGAGTGTCCAACCCACAGCCCACAGGCTGCATGCAGCCCAGGATGGCTGTGAATGCGACCCAACACAAACTCGTAAGTTTACTTAAAACAATATGAGATTTTTTTTGTGATTATGTGTCACAATATGTTTAATGTGTGGTCCAAGACAACGCTGCTTCTTCCAGTGTGGCCCAGAGACACCAAAAGGTTGGACACCCCTGAACGTAGTGGCTTAAAACAACATTTATTTATTATGTCAAATTTCTGTGACCAGGAATGTGGGAGTGGCTTAGCGGAGCCAGTCTGAGCTGGCTCACTGTTTCTCATGAGGGCGCAGGCAGCACGTCGGCCAGGGCTGCAGCTGAGTGACGACTTGGTGGGCTGAGGATCTGCGTCCAAAGTGGCCCACGCACACGGCTGTCCACAGGAGGCCCTCCCAGAGGCTGCTTGCGTGACCTGACAACACATCGGCTAGAAGCCACATTGCCGTTGTGACGTGGTCTCAGAAATTACATAGCATCGCTTCCGCCACATTCCATTAGAAGTAAATCACTAAGTCCAGCCTACAGTCAAGGGAAGGAGAATTAAGGTCTACTTTTGGCAGGAAAGTATCAAATAATTTGCGGACATATGTTAAAACCACCACAGGTCTGTACTCTGCCGTGTCTAGTCAAAGACAAATAAGGGAACAGTCAATTTTAACAAAGTATGACCAATGCTATGCTGAGGATAAACACAGGACTGTGGGAATAAAGGAAGAACTAAATCCAGCCAGGGAGACCAGAGAGGGCTTCCTGGAGGAGACAACTCCTGAGCCTAAGTTAAAGGTATCCCAGGTGAGGGAGGGTAGGGTGTGATATTCCAGATAGAGGGAACACGTGAAAAGACACAGGGGGAAAGGAAACAAATTGTCCACGGTGGAGGAGCTGTGGGGATTAGCGGGATGAAAGGGAGCTGAGCGACGGAGAATCAGGAAAAAATGAGGCTGGGCAGTGAGGAAATAGAGCCCATCCTGCAGGCACTTAGAGGCTGAGTTAAGGAGTTTTCGCTTCACCTTTGCAGCACTAGGGAGCCATGGATGGTTTAATTAAGCAAGGGGAGTGACCTAATAGTATTCTGAGTTTCCGAACGTCACTCTAGTGTGTATAGAATTGGAAAGAGATGGAAAACCCTGAGGCCGGGTGACCAACCCAGGCCACTGAATCAGTGCCGGGTAGGGGAGGGGGAGAAAACTGGGAATGGACAAGCATTCCGAAGTGGGGGAGATAGGGTTTGATGAGGGACTGCAGGTGAGTGGTGCCAGGTAGCTACCTGAAGCATCTGGGTGGAGGGGGTTTACCACTTTGCCAAGGTAGAGCCCCCTGGATGTGGGGCGTGCAGGGTTGGGGAGTACCGGGACGGCAAAGAGAGCACATTTGGACCCAGTGACTTTGAGCTGCCGTGGAGGTGGCCGATGGATCCCGCCAGAAGGCAGCTGAACCTACACATGCAGAGTTTGGAAAGAGGCATTTAGGATTTTCAGTAGAAAGGGGAACCACAGTCGTGAGAGAGAGTGGGGTGTCTTTGAGGGTACGGGGCAGTGAAGGTCCAGGATGCACAGCCCCAAGATGCAGGACAGAGCGCGGTGCAGCGAGGAAGGCTTCTGTGCCCGCATCCCTCCAGTGGCCTCGCTCATCCTCGCCTTACCTGGTCCATGGGGCGGCAGCAAGGCCAGGTGGAGACAGCGCTGGGGAAGCTGTTTGGGGGAGTGGCAGGCCTGCGGGTGTGGGCACACAGACTTAGCACTGCTGAAAGATGTTAGGCTGTCTTCTGTGGAAAAGTACCCCACTGCGTCCTCTCTGTAAAACCCGGGGAAGGGGGGCTGTTCCTGGCACATTGGGTCTCCCACTGTCTGCCACTTGGACCCCATGAGAGACAGTCGTTTGCCCTGATTAGTTTGTGCTCCCGTCTTTATCTAGTTAGACACCGTTATCTGAAACCAAATTGCAATAATTAAGTTGGTATATTTTCATATAAATTTAGCAGAAGAAAGAAGAATGTAATTAACAAAATGTACCCAAGTAAGTAATTGGTTTTCCACTGGAGTTTTCATCTTTAGCAATTTTTATTTTTCTTGAAAGTGAGTTTCTCTTGAAAGTTGGGTTCAAAAGGAAGTTTTAATGAGGCTTTTATTCCTGACACTGTTGAATTCTGAAGGACCCGGTGCTCCTGGTTTCCTGCCAATTAGGTGCCTCTTGTTGCCTGGGAACATCACGCTCAGGCATGACTTAGAACAAAACGGACTCGCACCCAGCACCTCCCCACCCGGAAGGATGAGGTTGGCAGGGGAAAGAAGATGCCAGCCGAGAAGTGGAACCCTAGAAATAGCTGGTTTAACACAGCCTTCCCATTAAAGAGGGTACCAGGGTGCTTCGTGCTCTTTAAAGCAAATTTACATAAACTAGCTTCCATCAGGGGAAAGATCAGCTCCTAAGATTGTTTCAGACAGTTCCTGATTGAGGAGTCTTCTTGACGAGCTGAGACCTGTCCTCATGGAATAGCTCGCAACACCCCAGCACCCTGTGGGCACCCCGTGGTCTCACTGCGCCACTTAAGCCCTGCCCAGCCCACGCCCTGTCTGTCCCCATGTGCTGCTCCCTGGAGCAGGCCTTTCTTCCGCCACTGCTCTGTCACATCCACAAAGCAAGTGATAACCCAATCAATCCTTCTAGAATAACTCGGGCATCGATTTGTCGCATCGCTCCGTGTCGCAGATAAATGCTCTCCCCTGCAGTTGTATCATTAGTCTCATTTGGCAGGTGAGGAACTCTAGACCCAGAGGAGTGGCCGAATCCGCCCAGCATCACACAACCAGCGTCGAACAGAATCAGAACTTGACCCCGAGGCCATCTGACACTCAGAGCTTTTTTTCTTTCCACTGTTCTACAGGACGGTTCCTTCTTAGAAAACACATTCCTGTCCTATCCTGTCACAGAGTGAGCTGCTGTTAACATGTCCCTGTGTTTCTCTCTATTCTCTTGTCCATACATATATACCATTTTTGGAAAAGAATAATCTCATATCTTACATATAGTTTTGTGTCCTGCTTTTTTCACTTAAATTGTATATTGAATATTTTTGTCATGTCAGTGAAGTTTCTTCGAAATGCTTTCATAATAATATAGTACTCCGTGTCATTTTATGGGTTTACCGTCATACAGGCAGACCGGTCCCTTTTACTGAGTGACCGCACCGTTCCTGTGTTCTTCACCATCACACACCATGCTGGGGAGACCACCCTTGTAAATGACTCTGTAACCCTAATCTCTCCCTTACAGGGATTTTTCTAGACTGTCAGGTATAGAGTCAGAGATCATAGCCACACTCTGTGAAGCTGTTCAGGTCCCAGGTTTCTACTTCCTGTTAATGGAGGCACCAGAGGACGTACTCGGGATAGGCACAACTTCTAAGACATCGAGAAAGTCTTACACATTGCACATCCCAGACAGGAAAACACCAGCCCTGTGAGGAGGAAATTGGGCAACAGCGTGGCCGGCCAGCAGGCTGGTGGGGCGGGTGTGTGTTGGTGAGTGGATACGAGTGACATATCACGCCAACACCTTTGTAATACCATCTGCCGACAGAACGATCTGGTATGAACTCCACGCCAGGGAGTGGCCTTTCAAGACACAACCAGCAGAGGCAATAATCTGGCAAATGGGCACAGGCATGAAACCCAACCTCAGCCAGATCGGCATGGGAAAAGAAATCTCGGTAAGTCTGGGATGATGCCAGTTCTGGGGGACAAGGGGAGCAGCAGACATGGTCCTGGGCTTTCTTTTTCCTGTGTGTTAAGGTTACTAATGCTTTCCCAAAGGGTGGCGGTAAAAGCATGCCCACAACCTTGTCCTGTACCAATTTGGAGCTTTAGAAGGCAAAACCTCTGAACTATGCCTGCAATTCAGGTTCCTGCCATCAGGGGCGCAGTAGCACTTGGCCAGGTTTTTGCCAGCAACGGACTGCTGAATCAGAAGAACCAGAGAATGCCTCTTTTTTTCTGCCAGATTAAAAAGACATTCATTAGCCCTGGCTGGTGTAGCTCAGTGGATTGAGTGCGGGCTGGGAACCAGACGGTCCCGGTTCGATTCCCGGTCAGGGCACATGCCTGGGTTGCGGGCCAGGTCCCCTGTGAGGGCCATGTGAGAGGCAACCATACATTGCTGTTTCTCTCCCCCTCTGTCTCCCTCCCTTCTCCTCTCTCTAAAGATAAAGAAATAAAATCTTAAAAAAAAAAAAAGACATTCATTAAAATATCACTGGTATTAATCATTATAATTTTATTTGCACCGACATCAAAATATGAGGCATTATCCAACTCAGAACAAGATATACAGAAACAGAGAAGCCTAAGGATAGATTGATAATCTTCCTCTAAAACATAGCACAAAGAATCCCCTCTTTGGATCAGAAGACAGATGAGTCAGGGAGGCAGTAATTATCTAGTGTGCTTTGAAGGACCGACTGCCTCTAAGTTTCCTTTCTCGGGAGAGATCACTACAAGTAATTTTCTCCTCTGTGACTTTGAAGGGCACTTAGAGTGTTGGGCTGTGGCTGAAGACCTCAGGACTCCCTTTTCTCCCTCCCTGTTAAGAAAAATGCCCAGAAGCTCCTTGAGAAGCACTTTATTGACCTCAGCATGTCTCAGGTCTTCTAGGATAGGGCTTATCTGGTATGCTGTATGGCCCAGAAAGTGGATAAGTAGAAGAAAGGAAGGAAGGGTATATGGACGGCTAGATGGATGATAAATGCATCCATCGAAGTGGATGGATGGGTGATAAATGCATGAACTTAGATGGATAGAGGGATGATGAGAGTGGGTGGTTGGCTGGATGGATGGATGGATATAAAACTGGGACAAATGGGTAGACAAATGGACAGATCCATTGAGGTTCCAAGGAGTAATCTAGATGTCACCATTTATGTGAAATCACCACATACTGGTTTCTTTTAGGACATTCTTCTCTTCTGCTGGGCCTTTGAACAAGAGGAGAGACCTTCCTTCACCAAGCTCATGGACATGCTGGAGAAACTGCCAAAGCGAAACCGCCGCCTGTCTCACCCCGGCCACTTCTGGAAGTCTGCAGAGTAGGTGTCCTCCCTTAGCCTCTCCCCTCCTGCCTGCCCATGTCCCCTGACTGTTGTCAGCTGTTGCCCCTCCCCAACTCCTCTGCCAGCCTTCCCCTTTCCTTCCCACCTCCCTCCACCAGGCAGCAGCCTTCCCCTACCAAGTTTCCGTTCCGGGGAGCCTGCTCTGCGACTTGGGCCCTGGCCTGTGCCACGTGGCTACCATGCTACTCCATTGCCTAATTCTTCCTGATGAAGGTTGATGCCCCGTGAGCTCAGCATCCCGTGGTGAGGTGGTACCCTGAACCCACCACGCCCTATGTGTCACCCTAAGCTGAAACTATGTAACCATTCAACAGTACCTCCTCAATCCCTTCTCCCTGTAGTCCCTAGGAACCTCTCATCTATTCCATTCTGACTCTCTGAGTAGTCCTAGTCAAGATATTTCACGTAAGTGGAAGCATACAGTAGTTGTCCTTTTGCATCCGATTTCTTTTCCGTAGCATAAGGTTCTCAAGGTTAATCCATACTGTAGCACGCCTGGTGCCGTCCTTTCACAGCTGAGTCGTGTTCCACGGTGTGGATATGTCACATCTCGTTTGTCCGCTCACGTGTGGACAGACACTTGATTTGTTTGCACTTTTTGGTTATTGCGAATGATGCTGCAGTGAACATTGGTGTGTAAGTATTTGTTCGAGTTCCTGCTTCCAGTTCTTTCGGGTTGTGTTGAATGTCCACGACCCTGGTCCTCATCATCATCGCAACCACCAGCACATTATCTGTCACCTTATGCGTGTCACATAGTAAACACGTGTATGACAGGTAGTGTGTCAAGCATTCTGTCTGCGTTACCTCATTGACTCCTAAGAGCCGCTCCCCCCACTCCCACCCCTCCACCCAGGACGTAGGTGCTATTACTGTCACTGCTTTACTTATGAGAAAACCAAGGCACAGAGAGGTTAAGTGCCTTCCCAAAGATCACACAGCTAGAGCAAGTATTCAAGTCCAGGTTGAGCTAGACCCTAAACCCATGGTCCTGATCCCTCCACTCTGCCAGCTTCTAGGCAAAGATGACCTGTGTGCCTTCTGGGTCTCTTTCCAGAACCCTCCTGGGAGACTGGGCACAGACTTCTGCTGCTGGTCACCGAGATCCTGTCTCAACAGGAGTTGAAAAAGCCTCTGCCCAGAGCAGGGGTCTGTGGTGTGGATCTTGGTCCCACCCCCTCTTTCTGTAGCCCTAGCCCTCACCACGCATTCTCAGAAGCTCCACATGGCATGTGGGCTGGTATTCCAGCACCATCACGCCTCAGCCCTCTCACACGCTGGTGACCATCCTTAGTCCAGAGACTGCATGCTCCCAAAGAGTTCTAGGTTCAAATCCCAACCATGCTGCTTCCTGGCTATGCACCCTTGGGCAAAACACTTAACCTCTCTGAGCCTCAGTTTTCTCATCTATTAAAAGGATATGAAGTACCTATCTTGCAGGCTATTCTCAGATTTAAATGAAATCAAGTATTACATGCTTGGCGCAGAACCTGGCACATAGTAGGACATCAATAAAGAGGAGTCCCTTCCACCTTTTCCTGTAGAAGACGGGAATAGATGGTCTGAGACTGCCTCATCCTCCGGGAGGGTGGCACATTCACAAAAGATGGCGTTGTCATATCCTTGTGACATCTTGCCACTCTCTCGCTTCTCTCCCTGCTCCAGGCTGTGACCTTTGGACAAAGGGACGACGCTCAGCTGCCTCAGCTCCCAAGCCACCTCTCCTTCCCTGCTCTGTCCTCTGCTAGCTCAGGAGGCCAGAGGCTCACCATCAGAGGGGACCGACATCGACCAGCCCAGGACCACTGCACAACTCAGCTCAGTGGCTTCCCTGTACTCTAGACCTGTGTCCTTTTGCTGGGGAAGGGTTGGGGACCCCTGAGCCAGGACTTAACGGGACCAGCCAGGGAGACACGGAACTGATGAGCAGGGTGCGCGGCAGGGTGGAGAGGAAGGATACAGCCGGAATGTGGAGTCCCGGGGCTGCGGAGACCAGGGCAGGAGGCCCATGGGAGCAGGCTCGTGGGACTACTGTGTGTGTGGACATGAGTGTACATGTGCATCTGTGTGCACGATGCCCTCTGCTCTCCGTTCCCCTTGACAAGCAAAAGCCAGGCTGCCTCAGCTCCAGAGAGCCTTCTAGGCTGTTCTGGCCTCCGCGTGGTGGGTCCTAGCTGTGCTCTCAGGGAACATGGCAGGGGAATGCAGAGCTGAGCCCCAGCTCAGTGGAGTCTGTGGTCCGAGATCTGGGCAGAGGGGCTAAGCTGTTCCTTTGTGGACATCTGTCCTCAGGGGCCCCAGTCCAAACCTGCCGTGGCTCGTGACACCTTCGCATTTGCTCCAAGTGCAGCAAAACAGTTCCGGGTACCTTTCGGGTCTGAGTCTCTCCGGGGCGCAGTTCCCGGACCTCCCACTCCTGTTCTGTGAGAGTGTCGTCCCTTTTTGCCCCACCTCGGCCCTGCCATTTAGAAAGCACAGTGGCTCCCTAGCCAGGATGACTTCTGGGGGCTCCTTACAGCTCACTTTTATCCATGACACCCCCTGAAGTCTGGGCCCCGAGAACTGGGGCCCTGGGAAGGGAGTTCTAGGACATTCTTTCCCCCTCACTCTGCTCCGGCAGTTACACCAGCTAAGGTCATCGACCACAATGCTAGATTTGGTTCCTGGGATACGTTGTGTGTGGGGTTTTAGGGTGTGCACACAGCATCCTGTTTGCAAAGGATATCCCCTCCCCTTCACTCTTAAAGAGTCCCGGTGGGAAGGCGAGGAAGGAGGTTGTTTATAGAGGTTCTGTGTGTTCCGCTCCAGCCTGGTGCTGAGGCCTGGAGTGGCTTCCCCCTTGGAGGTCTGTTTGCTCCGTGCCCCTGCATTCTGTCTGCCACCTTCTTGCCCCCCTGGGCCGGTGGGTGGCTGTCCCCCACCACCTCGGAGGGAGTGTTCCACGGGAAAGGTGCCGGGAGCAGGTCGTGCGTGCAGAGTGGTGGGGGAACCTCTGCCTTACGTTCCTTAGGTTCCAAACCTTATAAGGCAGGTCTTACATTCCCAAAGCTCTGGGCCCCATTCATCTGATCTGGCGTTAAAGGGAAGCCTGTCCCCCGATAGGGCAGTAGCCGGGCAGCGGGCAGCGTTGCAGGGTCGGCCCTTGGTCCCTCTGTACTTCCCGGGCCGGCCCAGGCTTGGTGTGTTTCTGGTTGCTACCTTATCCAGACGTCTCCCTCCCAGAGAGGGGAACTAAGACTTCAGAAACCCTACCTGAGCTCAGACTCAACATCCAACCAGGCGAGGGGGGTCTTCCCCACCTTGAGTGGCCCCCAGACTGGCCTGTGCTCTGGGGGCCACCTCTGCTTCCAAACTGGGAAGATGATGAAATGAGTCTAGTCACACTTCCCAAGACCCTGGGCCAGGGAAAGCCCTGTGCCTCCCAGAGAACCTTCCGGAATGCCTTCGCAGCACTCCCACCTGCGTGGGACCAGAGACTAAAGGCCCCCACGGGGGCTCTTCCTAAGTACATGTTCCTCTTCCAAGGACTTCTGTAAACTCTGCGGCTCTTGGCTCAACATGTGTGTGTCTTGGAGGCATCGCACACACATTTGCACAAGCCCCAGCCACTCTGGCGTTGCCAGAGGCAGTGCTTAGTGGCAGCTGCCTCCGTGGTCAAACAGTCACCCAGAGGGCCCATCCCAGGCCTGAGCCTCAGCAATGCCCCTTGGCCTCCGGAGGGCCTGAAATCCAGCCAGGACTTCGAGGTGGGCCCGTGGACTCGTCTTTGTCAGGGGCCTTTGTGCTGGGAGGAAAACAAGTAAGGGAGAAGCAGGCAGGGCGCGGCTACGCTGAAGCCGAATGCTCACCAGAGCTGCAGCCTGCTCCTGCTGCCTCTCTTGTTTTCAGAACTAACTGACTGGCCACCCAGAGCCTGGGACAGGGCCCCGCAGGGTCTCTGCAAAGGCCGACTTTCCCATCTGCTCATGAGCACCAGGTAGAGATCGAGGACAGGGCCTGAGGGATCAGAGACAGAGAAAGCCCAGCCTTCTCTGCACCCTTGAAACTTCTCTGCTTTGCCAGACAGGGTTCCGTGGGTCCGTCCCTGAGCCCCATGTCACCTGCTCTTGACTTTTCCCTCTTTGCCCACATCCTTACTTTGTCCCAAGCTTCCTCGGTCTCCGCAGCAGCCAGCCTGCTCCGGGCTACCCCACCCTGGATTGTTTAGCGGTCAGCTTTAACGTCCTGACCTTTCCATCCAGGAAGAACCAATCCACCCCTTTCCCCGCTGACCTCAACCTTTATTCACTGGTGAAGTGTTGGGAGGAGGTCACAGTCATTAGTCTTCTGCAAGGAAAAAAGAGGGGGTTATATTTTTACATCATGATTGCCTGAGACTCCTGCTATAGAATCCACACAATGAAGACCGTGTGTGTGTGGGGAGTGGGGGGGTGTGGACTTGTCACAGCTGTGTGCTGGTGCCTAGCGCCCCATTGCCAGTTGTTTCTGTCTGTGACCTGCTTTCAGCACACCCAGATGGACACAGGCTTCCCGGGTAGACCAGTCCACAGAGTGAAGACTCACCAGGAAGCCTTGACCTTGCTTTCTTTGAAGGGCACGTGGAGTTGCACGCCGAATTCTGCCCGACTCTTCCAGGCCACAGGTGCTTCACAAACAGGGACTCCTGGGCAGGGGGAACACTCGCTTGGCCTTATGTTGGGATGTCCCCACATGTCACCATCACCAGAGAGAAGGTAGAGACTCGAAGTCTTCACCTGATGCTGTTTTGTCCTGGTTTTCCTTTTACTGGTCAAAAGGAAGCATCTCGTCTTGCCGTGGAACCCCCACCCCCTCTTTCTCTCCACTCACGTCTTGGATTCTTGGTCAGTAGAAGCCTTGGCATGATCTCTGGGGACTAGACTCTTGTATTCAGGAATCCTGGCCCTGCCGCTTTCCCACCTCTCCCCCATGTGCGCATGTCCTGCCCTAACGCCCTGACCTTGAGAGTGTGAGCAGACCCTGAGACCGCTTGGCCTGCAGGACAAGGGGGCATTGGGTGTTGAAGGATGGAGGGGCAAGCTGGACTTGAGAGCTATATTAGCCTGCTCGAGATTTCCACAGCCTGGGCGGCTTCAACAATCAAAATTTTTATTTCTCACAGTTGTGGAGTCTGGAAGTCCATGGTCAAGGTGTTGGCAGGTCTGGTTTTTCCTAAGGCCGTATGCTCACGTGGCCCTTTCTCTGTGCACACTCATCCCTGGAGTCTCTCTCTCTTTCCTTCTAAGGATGCCAGTCATATGGGATCAGGGGCTTACCCTATTCAAGTTCTATGTCATCTTAACTAATTACTTCTGCAAAGCTCTATTTCCATATAAGTTCACATTGTTAAGTCATGGGGATTGGAACTTCAACATCTTTTTGGGGGGGAGGGGACACAGTTCAACCTCTCACATCCCCTAAGGAGGTTTCTCTTGTGCCTTGATGGGTCATCTTGGTCTCACGGCAGTCCCCCTTGGAGATTAGTCCCCAAAACCCTTTAGGCACCAGGGTCAGGCCATGGCCCTCACTCTTCTCAAACTGGCCTCTGACACCTCCATCACTGGGGACCAGCAGTCCTGGGCTTCACGGGTGAGCGTCACTTGACATCGAATGAATGTGCTTCAGCCCAGTCCGATGTGGTTGCTGACACCGCGCTGCTTTTCACGCTCTCGCTCGGTGGAAAGGAACGGACCTTGGTGAGTGGTGCACTTGCTGTGTCCTTCTTCAGTTTTCCCTGTAAAGAGAGGAAGTGTCTGAACAGGCTCAGGGAATGCTCCCCGGCCCCCAGGCTCTCCTCATCCCTTCCCCCAGCCCTCACCTGCACACACATGTAAGGGCCATGAGAGTCAGTCTGGACGCCAGGACACGGGAACCCAGTGTCTTGAAGGTTCTCATTCTTTCTGACTCGCCCACATCATGCCACTGTGGGCCTCGCTCCTGATTCTCCCTGACTCCTGGCTCAGGACCCTACAGTTCATGCCCATTCTCTCTCACCAGCTGGGGCAGAGAGTTAAGAGAGCTTCAGTCCCCCAACTTATTCATGTGCTAGCATCTAGCATAGTGCCTCAGACATAATAGCAGGTGCTCAGTAAATGTTTCCAGGGTGCAGAGAGGAAGGGTTGCTGGTAAGAGCGAGGCAGTGGCTGGGTTGGGCAGTAACGGGATTCTCAGGCCCTGTGCTGTGGGTCCCACATCACCCCAGGTGAACTTCCCAGGTTTAATGGGTGGGACTCATAAAGAGACCCAGACTCCAGGCATCTGGGCCCTGGGAGGCAGAGTGATGATCCGCCTCTAACAGCTGCTGTCACTGAGCACCTACTGCCTGCCTGTCCAACTGAATCTCCATGGTGGGACGGTCCCTGGAGCTAGGTACCATCATCCCCTTTTCACAGGCCAGAAGCTATGGGCAATAGATGCAAACCAGCCTATTAAGTGCTAGAACCAACATTGTAAATATGAGTCGTCAGACTCGCCCATTCCCAGGAACCCACCGCCATTTGGAGTGGTTCATGTCTGGCTGCCCGTTGGGATGTTACAGCCCCAGCCCCTGAGGTTATCTGCAGCTCACAACCAGGAGAGAGGGGAGAAAACAGGAAATCATTGAAGTAGGGTGCAGGGGAGGGCGGGGACCTTTGTAGGAGCTTGCGCAGAAGTTTCCACTTACATGCCCAAACTGATGGGCTGCCAGCGGCTGCGGGTTTCCAGGAAATGTGAGTCTAGTTGGCAGAGCTGTTTCTGGGTTCCCCCAGCACCCCTGCTCCATCAGCCAAGCCCTCCCCCTCCCTGGAGTTGATCTGCCGTCCTCTGTCCCTAGATGCTCGTCAGCAAGTGCTCCTCCCCCTCAGGGGTGGAAAGGGGCTCTTCCTTCCTGCCAATCAGGGTCCTGCAGCCCCTTAACACTGACAATGTGCAGGACTCATCTCCAGAGGGTTAGGATGGCTGGCCGCCTGCTGCGGATTGAACCCGAGGAAATGGACTTTGCCTGCAGCATGTGTGATCTAGGCTAGACCCAGTTTACCAAGCATGGTCTATACACCTTTAATTCCATGGCAAACTAGACGATGTTGCATTATTGGGAGGGTTCTGGGCAAATGTGCATTGGAAACGCTTAGGCAAAACGAGATTGAACTTATTTCTTGATTGCAGGACTTATCAGAGCTTTTAAGACACTCTTGTTGGTAAAGTCTCTAAAAAGGCCATCAGCAGGCTGCTCTTCCCGAGCTCTCCCAGGCTGGTTTCTGAATCTCCAACAAGATCGACTTCTATGAGTTTGACTTGCTGTCTTGTACTCTGAGAGCAAAGACCGAAGTGCTGGCCCCCAGGAAAGAGCCGCTAACCCCTGGCATTTACAGATCACCTGCCTGGAGCTTGGAAAGACAGAGTGCCTCTGTCCCCTGCACTGGCCCCTGATGTTAGACCCCAGTTCCATGCATGCGGACAGTGGTCCCCTACACAAGGACGCCACAAAGGCAAATTCTGGCTGACATGTCTTACAATGAAGGCGTCAGATTTGTTGGTGGCAGGGCGGGGGCGAGCGGTGACTTCCCCACCGTGCTGTGGCTCAGATACCAGTGTGGAACTAAGACAGGATGTCATGCCCATGAGGGATCAGTGAGGTCTTCAACTGAATGTATATCTTCAGCCAAGTTATTGGGATGAAGATCTAGAATGATCTGTATCTAGAAGGATGGTCTAATCTAACGAGGGCAAATACAGGACATTTCTGCCACCACTGCCCCCATCCTGTACTCTTGGCAGACATAGCTAATCAATCACAGTACGCCTTCCTGCTGCCCGCTGATGCAGCCCCAGGGCATCCGAGTTGCCCCTGGAGGTAGACATGAATGACCATTTCTCACCTGATGCCTTCCCTCCTTTCTCAAGAAGGAACTCAGGGCCAGAGAGGGAAGATAAACTCTTCCAAGTTAGAGCCCTTCTTGGAGGCAGGCATGGGTTTAGAGCTAAAGTCTCGGAAACTTTCACAGATCCAGTCTTGAGAAGTCTCCGCTGTAGCTGGTAGACAGTCTCTGAGGGCCCTGCACAAGTTTGTGTTCAGCAGGGACTTGGGAAAATGCAGAAAGACTTGGTCCTGAAGACCCTATGTGTGCTTCCCTCAGGGCCTGCACACTCCCCCAGCCGCAGAACAGGGGGGCTGCAAGGCCCCAGACCCTAAGGAAAGATGGGGGAGGGGTGGGGTGTGTGTGTGTGTGTGTGTGTGTAGAGCCATTATTTACTTGAGGTGGTTTATAAAAGTTTCTGAAGTTCACTCTAGACTTCTGTAAGTGTAGGGAAGGAAGAGCAACTTGACTCCAATGGCTTTGAGGGTTTTTCCCCCCCTCAATATAGAAAGCTCAAAATCTAGCTTTCACCCAGATAAAAGGTCCTGGGGTCCTAGTGGACTACCAGCCCCAGAAACACCTCTAATAGCCAGCTTAGTGGCCAAGAGTACTTTCCAGCCTCTGCCTCTTCATTTCCTTCCTCCCCTTATCCTCCACCACCCCACCTCCTGCCAGATAACATCTCCCCCACCCCACCCTGAGCCCAGGAGAAAGTTACACAATAGCAGGGATGAAAAATAGCTGCCATGTATTTAGCTCAAATTAGCTCAAAGGATCGGCTCCCTCCCTCCATTGAGCGGGCCGCAATTGTTTATGCCAAAGTGCTATTTGCATCGTGCCTTCTTAGATTTGAAAGTCTAATGATTAAAAACAAATCTTAGTTTTTCTTCTCCACCACTTAAAAAAACAAAACAAAACAAAAACAACACCAGCTTGGCTAGTTCTTTTAGTTTAAAAATACCCCGACCTCCAGCACTAGAGTGAGAGTTTTGGAGAGACGGTGCCAGGACAGCAGGAAGAAACACAGGCAGACGAGAGGCAGAGGCGCCTTTTAGGAGTGGGCAGTGATGGGCTGGCCAAGGTGGGAGTGGGCTCTCTGTGTCCTCACGGAGGTGCCAGTGTCTGGGTTGGTTTAGAATTCGGTAGGCTATTTCTTCATCAGCTCTGTAGTCGGTGGGTTATTTATTGAACATCTACTATATCCGAGGCCCTGGGCATTCAGTGATGAATGAAACAGAGTATTGCCCCTTCCAAAGTTTACAGCCCAGTGGGAGAGACAGACAGGAAGCCAGCCAACAGCCATATATAAATCATAACTCATCCAGGCCTATGGAAGGAAAACCAGTGGGTGGCCAGTCACATGAGATGGAGGGGGTGGGGGACTACTGTGGATGGAGCAGTTGGCCAAGGGCTTTCCGAGGTGACATTTAAATTGAGATCTAAAGGGAGACAGGGTGATCATTCTGGGGAGGGGTCTCCAGCCTCAGCTCTGTTGATATCTGGGACCAGGTGACTTCGTTGTTATGGGGGGCCGTCCTGTGCATTGCAAGGTGTCAAGCAGCATCCCAGCCTCTACTCACTAGATGCTAGTAGCACCTTCCCTTTCCCGCCACCCCAAATTGTGACAACCAAGGATATCCCCAGACATTGCCAAATGTCCCTCACAGGGTAAAATCACCCCTGCCCCCAGTTGAAAACCACCATTCCAGGCTGGGGAAGCAACATGAGGGGTAGCACAGAGGACAGCGTGGATGATCAGGGGGGCGGGGGGACAGCGGATGAGCTGGGCTGGGGGTTGAGGACGAGGGGCATCCAGGCTGCGGGGGGTCCTGGCGGTCTCTGAGGGCAGTGGGAAAGCACTGGGGGGTTGGAAGGACAACAGTGTCCCCATCTGTTTTCACTGGTTTAGCCAAGGCGAGAGGTCCTGAGTAGGCCATCTCCTGGCCCCATCCCCGGGATGCAAGTCCAGCCTCTGCCATCTGCAGCTGACCACCAGGGAGAGGGGAAACCGGGCAGAGGGAAACGGGAGAACTCAGGGAGGAACTGTGGCATGCAGATGGGGTTTTAAAGCAATAGTTAGCATCCTCAGTGGCCTGAAGGCTGCCTCGGTGAGGAGAGTGTTGACTGGCCCTGTGTTATCTACATGGACAAGACAAGGTCTGAAACCTCGACTCACGGGGCAGGAAGCGACCCGCAGGTCAGCCACCTCAGGCCTAGTTCTTCCTGCCACCTTCTCCCCCGTTCCTTCCACGGTTGCCCACCCCATCACCCCATGTTTCTTCTAGGATGCAAATCCTCTTACTGAACTGAAATCTTAAGACTGGCACCAGGCAATCCTAGTGCTGCTCTCAGGGGCCACTCAGGGCCACCTCCCCTCTGTCTTCCCCAGGAAGGAGAGTCCCCAGAACACCAAAGGCCCCTCCCAGCTCCCTCCAACCCCTAGTTAGTTCTGGAGAAGAGTTACAGTGGTTGCCTTTGGTGGACATGAAGCAATAAAGTGGATGGTGTGGACAAAAGGTGGCAGTTTGGTCCCTGGGAGGGAGGCGGGCAGTGGGTTTCAGACCCCAGGGTCCAGCAGTCCCAGGACTGGGGAACAGGGCGGTCAGCCATTGCAGAGGACTGGGGCTGGGAACATTGTTTTGGGAAGTGGGGACACTCAGCCAAGCACCTTCCAAGAAGGATGCTGAGTTGGCTGGGGCCCCGTTCCTTGGGGGTCCACCTCTCCCCACCCCAGCCCTGCCCGGGTTGGGGCAGTGGCAGCTTAAGTGTGTCCTGGACAATTAATGCAATGCATTGGTCCTTCAAGAATGTAGCCATTTTCCTCTGTTTATTTTTCTATCTGTGTTGCTAATAATAGTATAATAAAAATAGTAATAATACTTTTTAAATGGGTACATATGAACTCATGTAAGTTCAAGTAACTGCTATGTAGCTACAGTGTAGACACCAGGCTACCTAATGTACTTGTCTCGCCACACCAAGGCCCCCCAGCTCTGGTCCACGCGCTTGCCCAGCCCGCCTCTAGGGGGCGCTGTGCAGCCCCCTGCCAATCGTGGGCAGCTAGCTGGGCCATGCCGGGCTGCTCCGGGGCGTGGGCTGCCTTTGGCCAGGCCTGAGCACAATCTTCCCCCTTTTCAGGGTCCGTTCTCTTCTGACGCCCCTGTGCTCCCCACTCCTGGGGAGTGCTGTGGATTTTTATTCCTACCTTGTCCCCCACTGTCCCTGTTCCCCCTGACACACACACACCCCATCCTGACCCTGCTATCAGGAATAAAAGGCTGAGCGCCGAAATGGTGACTTCAGGCATCATGTCACTGACCTTCTCTGACCCCAACTTCCGAGCACTCGGGAGCCTTCGCCCCCACCGTGAGCTCCCACACGGCCTCCACGTTTCGCACGGCATGGCTTCCGCACTGTGGTCCTCTAGGACCCCTGGATCTCCTACTGTTGGGCCCATTCGTGGATTTAAAATGCCTGCAATTAAGCAGCCAAAGAATTTTCGCATAGTTTGAAAGTTCACGACCCCAGCCACACCTGCTGCGCCTGTCAGCAGGGCCCCTTGTCAAGCAGCCCTGGCCCGTTAGTCCCCAAGGCCTCATTTCATACACTCACTCAGTGACTGTTCAGAAAGTGGGAAAACGGAAGAGAAGTAGCCCCTCCTTCAGGGAACTCGAGTCCAGTGGGGGACGGAAGAGTTCTGATGGGGCCCTGAGGCCCCCCACAAGGGCCTCCAGAAAGGCTCCTCAGGGGAGGGGACTTCAGAAGCTTGGCTTGAGTCGAATGGGTGGAGGAGATAGGGAACAATGTGAACAGTGAAAGGAGTAAGTAAGCACTGCTGAGGCTCAGTGGTAAGATCACGATTTATTGAGAGCCAGACCTGGAGCCTGGTGCTGGGAGAAACCTGGTCCTGGGTTTCTGGAAGATTCCATCTCCCTGGCTTAGACATCCAGACCTTGACTTCTCCCCTCATCTTGACTCCCCGCCGCCATGCCCTGGTCCCTGCTATTGGCCTCCGTGTCCTGGGGAAGAAGACGTCCCAGGAGGGTTTCGTGGTAACTGGAGTCAGGCCAGTACTTAGGTTGCCTCCAATTCTCTCTGCATGGCCCCGTGGCCTTGGGGGCCCCCCCACCCCAGTGCCTCTGTTGCGTAGTCCTCCCAGCCAGGGTCTTCAGTCCGTGGACATCACTGCTATCGGGTTGGCCTTCAGCCCTTCTTTCTAAAGCATTTCTTCCCTGCCTTTTCTTCTGCCTCACGTTCCTGCTACCTCCTCCTGTGGCCGGTGTCTCTGATCTCTCTGAGGCCTGCAGATCTGTCTTGCCACACCAGAAAACCTCCCTCAGCCATCTCGCCAAGGCCTCTCTCCTGGCGAGGTTATGTCACTCTGGGCACAGGCCATCAGAGTGTTGAGGTCAAGGACAGGCATCAACATGGAAGTTTATTGACGGAAAGACCTTATGCCAGAGGTCTCCAGCTAAACATTACAGGTGTGATGGGCAAAATACCGGTTAAGAGTGGCTGAAGAAGACCTAGGGGTCATAGCAGTCCACAGGGCAAGTCTGCCACACAGCCTGAAGTGTGGGAGAGAATGTATCAACCATCGTGGTGGAACGGTGCGTCCTAATGTCCCTATAGATACATGTCAGGGCTTGAGAGATGGGAAACACAGTATCTCTGGGTGCCCATGGTGTGTGTGCGGCTGCTGGGAATCAGCAGGACTTGTGTGCCTGGTTCCATCAGCAGCTCTCCATGGTGGATAATGGCCTCATCTTCTCCGCGCCAGCAGCTACCCCCGTGCAGTCTGTGGGTTTTCTTGGCTTCACGCTGCCCGTAGCACTTAGTATATCCCGAACCCTCGAGGTTGTTGGAGGGAGTCAATGAAGTCATGAATGTTGTAGCATCCCACAATTCCTGGCATGCAGTAGGTGCTCAGTAAATGTGGTTTCTCTTCTTAGTAGCTCAACTGAAATGTCCCCAGGATTTCCACCTCTAGAGAGACATTCCTGGGGGGGCGCGGAGGAAGTGGGGGGGCTGGAATTGAGAGGTGGTGGGTGTTATGTATTTTCTCAGATGCTAGTGCCCTGCTGAACATGGGGGGGGGTTGCCCATGCCTCATGGACACCTCCCAACTGACGTGGGAGTCAGCATCCACAGGACAGGTCCAATCTCAGGGAGCTGGGAAGCCTCTGGCCAGACCAGTCCCCTCCAAGGCCTTGCGATGGAGGCCGAGGGGACTTAACTGGAGCCAGATGACCTGGGCACACCAGGTGAGTGTCCTTGCCCACGGGTGGGACAGGCTGAGAACATCCTTAACTTGGGCAGTCAAGTCCCACCCCAAGCCTCTCGTCTCTCTCCCCCTGGGCTTCCGTCTCGCCCTGGGGTCCACACTGACTGCACACTTACCGCATGGTTCAACTGGTTGATCACTCTCCAAGTTACTGACCTTAGGGAAATTTGTAATTGTACAAAGGCTTTCTCTGTATGTAAATGATGCTGTTACCTTTTCTATACACAAAGTATATATACCTATAAATATTATACATATATATTATATATATAAAAACTATTTCTTGTACAGACCAACATGGACCAATGGCCCATATTGTCTTCTCCACGACTGCGCTGACTGTCACAGACTGAGTTCATGTGAGAAGCTGGTTTCACATGTTCCCTTTGGGGCCACTTCTGTCCTTTCCCCTTCTGTGTCTGTCTCGGTCTCTGACTTTCTCTCTCACTCATTGCCAACGTCTCGTTGCTGGGAAAGAACAATCGATTCAGATGCCATCTGAGAAAGGGCGGCCAGATGGATGGAGGGTCCACTGTGTATATTTGTACAGAACCATTTATAAAGTTTTCTACACTTCTCAAAAAAGCATTTCTAACTCAGGCTGCCAGGCAGGTGGTGAGCCTCTGTGCCGGCAAGCCTGTTGTTTCTTGTGTGTAGTGCAATGTCTAGTGAGAATCCAACGTCTGAATTATTTATGCCAATAAAGAATTTGAGAATTACTGCATCGCACTGCCGCCAAAATGGGTCTGCATTCTGTTGTTGTCTGTTGCACAGAAGGAGTCTTGAGATGTGACACTGGTCAGTGGATCAGTCAGCTATTGTCACAGTGATGCTGCATAACAAAGCTCCCCCCCCAAACTCCAGGTCTTGCAACAACTAACATTTATTCTGTTGCTCCCAGGTCTGTAGATCTGGGTTGGGCTTAACTAAGGCTGCTCTTTAGACTTTAGGTCAAGTTCAAGTCTGCGCCCCATGTCTTTAAGACTCAGGCTGAAGGAGAAGCCCCCAGGGGCATGCTTTTCCTATGGCAGAACACCAGAACAGAACGAGCCAAGCCAAACTGTACAAACACATTCAAGGCATCTTCTCAAACCATATCCGCTAACCACATCCAGAGGTCAAAGCAAGTCCCGTGAGCCAGCCTGTCAATGGGAAGGGCAGAGACTCCACCCAGTGTGGGCGGAGGAGGGAAGTGAATGAATGCCGAACAGTAATGCAGATTATCATAGCCTGGCCTAGTATTCTTCCATCTGGCCAGCCACAGATGAGTTTTCTCTCTAGCGGTGAACATGGTGTAAATGTATAAATACACACTTGTATGCTCACATGTACACACACACACGAACACACAAATATGACTAGGCATAGGGAGTACCTGCTGTATGCCCAGCTCAGAAAGTACTTGGCATTGTCTCGTTAATCCCCAGAACGGCCCGATTCCATTTGACAGATGAAGCCGGCGCAGGGGGATGAAGTACTGGCCCGACCCAAGGCAAGAATGCAAACCTCTTGCTCCTTCGGGTCCACACCCAACATGATAGGCTCGTAAGTATCTTGAATTTCTAAAGTTCACTCCCCAATGTGCTTTTATGCAACAAGATCTCTTCTGGACCCGAAAAGCTGGCCAGTGAAACAGGGAGGATTCAACTCACACAGCGCAGAAGGAACTGAGAGCTAGGACCCGAACTCCCAGCTCCTTCCCGGAGACTGTGCTGCAGGGAGGTGGAAGAACTGGCCACATCTGTCCCAGTACATTCTTCCCTGCACGTATCCCAGGAGTAAGAGCCCATTGACAGACCTGGGGTCAAAGTCTAGTTCTAGCACCTGCTAGCTGTGTGGCCTCGGGTAGGTTGCTTAACTTCTCTGAGCTCCCAGTGTTGTGAGGCTTACCTGAACTAACACCTGTACCTGGGGCACGGCTGGCCCCTAGTAAGCTCTCTGTAGATGTTAGTCGCTAGAGTTAATATTTATTACTACTGTGGCTACGGTGCAGGGACGGACGGCCTTAGTGACTACACAGCAAACTTCTCCCCTAGTTTCTGCACCCAAGAATGCCCCTTTCCTGCTGGGATTCCCCCCGGGCCTCGGCTTACCCCAGTATCTCAGAGAGTAGCAACTGGTATGTAATACTCTTAAGTCTGTCAGCCTCCCCTGACAAGTGTGATTTCTTCCCACAGTAAAAAATGGGGTGGGTGGCATGAGTTGCCCCATTTTGCAGATGGGGAAACTGAGAGTCCAAGAAGAGAAAGTCTCCCGCAGCCTCTGAATTTCAGCCCTGGGCTATACCACTCGGGTCAGCTGTGTGACCCAGCGGGGCAGTGACATCAACTGGGAGCCTCAGTTTCTTTAACTATAAAGTTGAGACAATACTTGCTCTCACTGTAGAATGAGAATGAGAAGCAGGCAAAAAACTTAACACAATTCCTGGCATAAACAACCAATAACCATTAGATATTTCAAGCGCAGATCTGACATTTAGCTGGGAGACTGTTGATGTAGGGAGGAGGCGTGAGACTGGATCAGAATCTTCCATCCCCATCTCTCAAGTTTCAAGCAGAAGAGAAGGGGACAAAGTCCTCTCCGGGGCCTGGAACTAAGTGATTGACCTGGTTCTGGCTTGTGGTCCTCCGTGGCCCCGGGGCCACCATCAATCAGGCACAGCAGGTGTTGAGTGGAGGGAGGGAGGGAGGGAGGCTTTGCAAGTCATCGGAACTGAACAGCTCATTAACCTCCACGCACAGGCCGCAGGGAAGGTGCCTGGCAGCCCGAAACCAGGTGTGGATGAGGCCACCCAGCCGCTGAGGTGGCAGGGACGTGGCCTCTCAGGCTCATCTGGTCCTTGGGTCCCTCTTCACCAAATCGAGACCCTCCAGAACCTGCCCTTGTTTGTTTCCCATGCCCCGTCAGCACATTACATTTGTCCTCTCGTTTAATCCTCACGACAGACCTGTGAGAGCAAATACTCTGCTGCACGGATGAAGCCACCGAGGCTCATAAAGATTAAGTGACGTGCCCAAAGTAACACAATGGTGAGTCCCCAGCCAGGATCCCAACCCAGATGATTAGAATCTGCAGTTCTAGACAGCCCCAGCGAAGACAGGTTGCAATGAGTTCAAGCGATTGCATCCATAGTTCTCAACCCGGGGATGATGTTCCCCGCCCCCGCCCCCGCCCCGGGGACATCTGGCAATGTCCCACTGGAGGATTCTATTGGCATCAAATAGCTAGAGGCCAGGGATGCTGCTCAACACCCCACAACACACAGGACAGACCCCCATGACAAATGTCAGCCCAAATGTCAGCAGGGCCGAGGCGAAGGCACCCTGCTCCGAAAGTGGGCAGGGAGCGGGGTACTGGCCATGTTTGCAGACGGAGCAGTTAGAAAAGCTTCCCTGGAAGAAGAAAGCGATTCATCCACTTTCATTGTGCAAATGAAGCAAGAGAGATCCCGTGAGTTTCCAAGGGACAGACTCGACCTCAAGTAGCAATTACTAAGCACCTACGGGGCAGGCAGTGCCAGTGATGCCACCATTTAACCATCGTTCCCTTACGCGCCGTCCTGCTTACATCATAGCCCCAGAGCGGGGAGTGACTACCCCCTCCATAGTTGCAGAGGCTGAGGCTCAGGGAGGTGATTTGCGCTCCAGGTTGCGCAGCTAGAAAGGGCACCACTGCCGTTGGCAGCTGGTTCTCCCATCATGGGCTCGGCCATGCTTTGAGGACAACAAACAAGACACTGACCTCAGGGGGCCTGCCACCCCCACACCTTCCTGCCTCAGCCGAGAGCATCTTGTATGCACGGACAGGTGGGCAACCCACGGATCCGAGCCTGAGTCTTAGCTGCAACCACGGAAGAGCTGTGTGGCCTTGGGTAAGTCACTTCGTGTCGTGGAGTCTTCACCTGCTCATCTGTAAAGACAGCAGTAAGAGAACCTCTTTCCTGAGGTGGTGATGAATACTCAGCAACATGACAGGAAATACTGAAAGTGTTCAGCAGGGAGTAAGCCCTCCTTGCGTGTTTTAGATTGGGGCGTCTGGGAAACAGAATTAGGACTTGAATGGGGGACATTTGTTGAGAGCCTTGAATGCCAGGATAAGGTTTGGGGGCTCTGCCTGACAGGCGGTGGGGGTTTGGGCATTGCCAGTGAGCTGATGGGAAGGGATTAGACACAGGGACCCCACACTGCATTCAGGTTTCTCCTTCTCCTGAAAGGGGCCCTGGGGCAAAGCTGCCCCTCTGGGCCCTTCCTATGTCCTCAAAGGGCCTCCAGGAGGCCCACGCAGGCCATGCTGGAGCTGAAGCAGGTATGGCTCATGTGAGTGGCTGGAGCCCCAGGTACGAGCGGGGTTGGGCAAAGGCGGAATTCTGGCCCCTGGCCCAGACCCTCTTCTCATAGGCACACGAGTCCCAGAGGTGGTCCCGCCTTCCAGGTGCTGACCTCTGCATGCTCACGTGTGCACAACCCCACACACCCACACACACCTGCACTTGCCCACTTCCAAAATACTCAAACTCCCACCCTCACCCCGCACGCTACCCCCACCCTGACCCCCACCCTCACTTGCCCCACTCCCTCACTCCACCCCTTCGTCCTTCTGGCTGGGTACCTGCTGGCCTCACTTGCCATTGACACCTGTGCTTCTACAGCATGCCCTACAACCACTGTTGGTCTGAACCATCCGAGAGGACTGCTGCCGGCGGGGGGCATGGGGGCACGCGCTGGGTCTGGGGCTGCAGGTGGCCTCGCCGGCACCCCATCTTTTCCAGACCGCAGCCACACCGGTCCCTGCCCTTCCAAGGGCCCCAAATGGCCACCGCATGCGGCCATCAGGCCATTGTTTCCCTTGCACCATTTATAACTCGGGAAGCTCTCCTGGGGTTTACCAACACGCGAAATAACAACTCAGCTGCTAACAAGCCAAATAAGGGTAAACACGTTCTCAGGCCCCGGGAACGGCGCTTGCAGCCAGCGCCTGAGTTTTCCTGAACTGTGTTCACGGCAGATGAGCAAGTGCAGCCAGAAAGTGAAGGGGCCCTGGGTGAAATCAGGGGGGGTAGGGGGTGGGGTGTGTGTGTGTGTGTGTGTTTTCCTACAGGACTAACCCGAGCATTTAATAAGCTTGTGTACCTCACAGACGCTCCCAGCGGGGGGCTAGCGGGGACAGTTTTCCCAACTCTTTGGCCCCTTTGTTCACGAATCTTAGAGGATTTTGGTTTTGTGGAACTCTTTGAGAAACACTGCTCTTGGCCACGGGAAAAATTTCAATATCTTCTGGGTCCTTCTCTGACAGTGCAGCCTGGTGGCCCACTAGCGAGGGGAGGAGGGACTTGAGAGAAACTGATATTGTCTCAGCTTTTTAATTTCCCAAGACATAAAAAAATGCAAAAGCCAAATAAGATCTCTTTAGCTTACTGTCAGCATTATTTTATACAAGGCTAGCTCCTTACCAAAAACTATGGGCAGCCATAATTGGAGGAATAAAAATTAAAATACCTTTTATTTTCTCATTCTTGCAAAGTCCAGGGAACACTCTGAAATGGTCAGTGTGCATCCATGCACAAGGGGCCGGGGCCATCAGCTGGTCAGTGCTCAAGTCCCAGGCTCTGCGGTTTGATGCCAGGGCTTTGACCTCAGCTCTTCCACTCATTGACCCAAAGGATTTGCCATTTGGGGTCTTCATCTCTGTCCTCCAGATGCTGGAGCTGTGTCTGCCTGCCCCCGGGTGACCCTTAGCCATGACTATACTAATCCTGGCACCTCCCAGACCTGGGAGGTGGACCTCACACTCCGGAGCCCTCTACAAGGCCGGGTCGGGCTTAGGACCTTGCCCGAAATTACCCCTGGCCTGCCTCCTCCCCCAACTCCCTTATCCTTCTCCACTGGGAATGCTTCCTTAATAAATGGCATGCATGTGGCTCCTCATCTCAGTCTGCTTCTGGGAAAACCCAAAAGAAGACAGTCACCTTATACAAATCTCTGAGCCTCGATTTCCTCAGGCATGATGTAGGGATACTAATCACATCCCCTGTCTTAGCTAGAAGCGAAGCCTTAGGGGAGATGATGTGTGTGAGCCATTCAGCATGGAGCCCAGCTCGGAATTCGAGAATGGCTGGTATTGCCAACGTAGGTCACTGGAACCTACGTGTCTTTGGGGTTCGTAGCAGCCTATCCAGCTCGCAAGCACGAGAGATGGGTTTCATACAGGAAAGGTGGCTGTGGAGTCATGGCGCACCTGTGGTCGCCTCTCCTGGAAACTGTGGGCCCAGCATCTCCCCCCTATCCGGCCCCCGCCAACACACATGGATGGGACAGACATACTCCCAGGGAAGGGCCGCAGCTTGAAGCTCTGGCATCGTGTCCCCTCTAGTGCTGGGCTCCTTCCCCTCCGCCTTTTCGTTCAGTAAGAACAGAGCTTCGGAGGCCTCCAGCAACGCCGCTGAGGATGCCAACCTCTCCCACTGTTTTCTCTTTCCCATTGACGTCCGATTCCGTGCCAGCAGCCTGGTAACAGAATGCAGGTCCCGTCAGGTTTGGGAGAGAGACAGGGGACAGCATCTCTGCTGTGTCCTAGCCCCATCCAGAGTCTCTTTTCTATGTGGCATCTTCCAATCCCACTGAGATTTCCTTTAAAAAAAAAAAAAGGAAAATCAGATCCCACTTGAAGAACAAGAGCTGGAAGTTCTAGAAGAAACAAGATGTGGCTAACAGCACCCCTTCCCTCACACTCACTCTCAGTACTCTGGTGATTACCGAGGGGGATTCCAAGAAGGAACTTATAGACCCCCCTGCCTGGAAAACCAGGCTCCGGGGGCCACGGCCTGCCAGGGGCGTCACACTCAGGCCCCGGCAACGCTCGGAAGCCCGCTGGCCAGGTGTGGTTGTTTAAATGTCATTAATGAAAATTAAGCACACTTTGAAAATCAGTTTCTCCATCATACCAAGTGCTGGCCACCGTGGGTAGAGGCTGTCCCCTCGTGTCTGCATGTCCATCAGGGCAGACCCTGAGTGCCATCAGTGAAACTGCCATCGCACCCACTTCGCAGACGAGGAAACTGGGGCCTGGAGTCGTGCATCTGTGTGGTCAAGCCAGGGCGGGCGCTCAGGCCGCTGTTTGCAGGCCGCCAGCCCACACTGTTCTTCCCGCTGACGCCCAGCCCCTCGCCCCACAGGGCGGCCCCCTCCGCAATTTCTCACGGCTTCTTACAAGAGAGTCCTCCGCACTAGTGACATTCGCTCCCCACCAGGAGCCTGGGTGCTGTCACCTGACCTCAGAGCCCTTCCCTCGTCACCCTGAAACCCCAGGCTCTGCCGCGTCACCTGCCCATGTCTGGCCGCGGAAGGAAGGCCCCATGGCTGACCGCCCGGCCAGCTGCCTGCTCCCTTCTCAGCTTGACATGCCAAGCTGGCCAGTCACGGGCTCGGCTTCTCCCAGCCCACGTGGGGCCCGGGTCTGCGCCAGGGGGCGGGCTGCCTGCCAGGCTGCCCGCACGTCAGACCAAAAGAAGACCGTGAGCTTCACAGAACATTTGACCTAAGAAGATTCTGGAATCCCACATTCCACCTTGGAGCATTCCGAGGGGCAGACCCAGTGGGCACCTGTCCCGCCTGTGAATGGTAATAAAATAATTATTGCTATATATTGTTGTGGTTAATTATTATAATATGTAGTTTCCTGTGCACAGGGACCTGTCTGCACTGTTCACTGCTATATGCTCAGTGCCATAACAGTCCCAGGCACATAGTGGGTGCTCAACAAGTTCTTTTGTTGAATAAGTACAGAAACAACAATAGTTACTTCTATTTGACAAGGGGTTACTCTAAGGAATGACATTTTTATTTGGGTGTTTGTTCATTTATTGTCTGTTCATTTAGTGACTGATGATTTTGTCCACCTTACACCCCAGCCCGGTGGCCCATACATAGTAGTTGCTCAGTAAATGTGGTTGAGTAAAGTGGCAGATGCTGGCCGTTTCTCATTTATCTTCACACAGCCCAGGGGGGAGGCAGTGGTCTTTAGCAGATTTTGGAGATGAGACCTTGAGACCCAGAGAAGTGAAGTGACCTCTGAATGGGAGTCATGGAGTGGGTGAGGCACAGAAGCAGGATTCAAACCCAGGTCTGTGAGCTCAGAGCCTGCATGTGCTCTTCACTGCTGAGTTCTGCTAACTCTGGCAGTGAGAGGAGAGGGCCAGGGTGGGGACCTCTCAGAAGGGCTACCGAGGCAGAATAGGGACCACGTTGGCCCTCCCCAACCGTGCCTGGTGAGTCCCAGTCCAGTCACACAATGCTTTCAACTCGGTGTTGCCTTTGGTGTTCACTGCAGCAAAGCACAGAGAGATAGAGTAACTTGCTCAAGGTCACACAGCAAGTTCAGCACAGGTCTTCGGACTCCAGGTGCAACTTTTTCATGTATTTTCCCCTAACCCCCAGCTCTGACTCAAACGCAGAGCCCTAATGTAAGCAGGGACTCGTGAGAGTTGGGAGAGAAGGATAATGTCTCAGCAGTGGACTTTGGTTTTCCTGGCAGCAGGGCCAACACCCCTGGTGGCAAATTCAAATTCCTCACTCTGCTGTGTGGCCCTAAGTATTGGCTTCTTCTTTCTCTGAGCCTCAGTTTCCTTATCTAAACAATGATGACCTACAAAGCAGAGGGGTCCCTTCTCTGGTCCCTTTGCAGCAAGAGACAAGAGCCCTATTTAGCCACGCAGCCATCTATGCCTGGAGCAGCTGGCTTCTCCGAGCCTGCGTTTCTTCATCGGCACACTGGGGTTCATAAATCCACACCTCTCAGGGCACGAGAGGTTTAACCGGGGACAGTGTGGGCGTCGTGCGGGGCGTGGCTTATAGTAAGTGTTCGATAAAAGATGCTTGGGAGGCTCCTTTGTGACCGCAGGGGTGACCCTCCTCGGGATCCAGCCGGCACTCCTGGCTGCCCCCAGCCAGCCAGGGTGGTGGGGAAACCTGAGCCACTCTCCTCCTGGGTAGACGCTGCCGCTGCCACTGCCGCCTCTGAAATGAAAGAAAGGTCAGAGCCCAGGGAAGCGGGGCTGGGTGTGCCATGGAGGTGGTGGCGAGAGGGGAGGAGGGGGGTGGCCGGTGGCCACCGGCCACCCTCATCTCCCCCAAGGAGGCCTGAACCAGCCAGGCCAGGGTACACCCAGGGCTTCGCCTCCCAGACCAGCAGAGCCTCCTCCCTGCCTGCCCCTGGGGAGGGGCCACCTGGTGTCAATTAAACCCCAGCCACGCGGCGCACCACGCGGGGCGGCTGATTAGTGCCGCCAGCCTCTCCAGATGGGGAGCACTGCCTGAGAGGGGCGGCGGTCGCCACACCAGGGGGAGGCCTCGGCGGAGCCAGTGAGTACCTGGGTGGGGGCTCCGCTCCCCAGACAGTAGGGCCTGGTGGGCCTGGCTTGGGCGTCAGAGGGAGGGGGCTTATCGTTCGGTTTGTTCCCCTGGGGGCATTTTGGGGCCTCCCAGCATCTTAGACCCCCTTTGCCTCAGCCTTACTTGAAGGGAGCCCAAGGGGACCTGATGCCAGTCCAGTGTCCTTCTCCCAGAACGATACAGCTGCAGGGGTCACCCCCTACAGTGGCTAAAGGGGACCTGATGGGTAAATGAAGGACCGGCCAGCCCAGATGGAGGCTGTAGGGTCCCAACTGTCTCCTCGTTGTTCCCAGTGGAGTTGGTTCTGTGCACCGGCCTGTCCAAGCATCCAGGGCCGCGTCCTCCAACCTGCCAGCTCGTGCTGCGGGGTGGCCCGTTTGGTGGGCTGGCATGAGACCCCTGCAGGAAGCAGCTGAGGAGAGGCTGCTGCACTGGCGGGCAGCTCTGCAGGGTGTGAGCCACCTCCTGTTTCCCAGTGAGATGTCAGTCCCAGCAGTGGCAAAGGAGGGGGCAGCTGCCTGCCCACGGCAGAGTGGGGGCGGGGGAGGGACAGCTCCAGCACCTCCAAGCAGAGAGGCGACTTGTCTCTGGGCGTGCACTGGGAACGCTGAGCCTCAGCTCCTGGCTAACAGGGGTTTCATTGTCCGCGAAAGGGGTCCCTTGTGACAGAGAGTGTTGTTATCTCTTGGTGCCACGAGGTGGTCTATGGCCACCATCTGCTTGGGGCAGAGGCAAGGTGTGTTGGGGAGGGGCTGGTGGAGCCTGGGGGTGTGGAGCAGTATTGGGTGCATGTCTCTGTATTTGTGCCACCTGGGGTGCATTTGGGAGATAAGCAGGATCAGCTGGGCGACCCCTTCAGAGCGTGGCTCCAACGTGCTGACTGGTGAGGAAGGATGGGCCACAGGCAGAGAGCCGGTGTCCATGAGGGCACAGCCACGTGTCCCCATCTGTGCGTGTGGTTGTATTGATGCCAGCGCCATGCCGACGAGGGCTCCTTGGCACCCTTGTCGGATCACTGTGGTCTGCTCTTTCGAGCACAGTCCATCCAAGGGTGGGTATCTACTGAGGGCAGCACCTGGGAACTCTCTGGCAGGGCAGCCAGAGGGTCTCCACGTGGTGCCACCTGGGGACCCTTGCTCTGTTTCCCAGGCCCCATCATCCCCATGTGGCCAAGGCTAAGCCAGGCCAGTGGCTGAACTTGAGGGCTTGGTCCCTGGTACCTGTGTCCATGAGCCTGGGGCAAGTGGAAGGTGGTGGGCAACCACAGCTGAAGCTTAGCTGCTTTCTGGGAAATAGTGCATCTAGCTCATTTCCGCCATAAATATTCATCCGGGGCCTTCTCCGGGCTAAAGCTTGGGCTCCGAACTGGGAATATGATAGTGAACCTAGAATGCCTCATTCACTTAAAAGCGTTGATGGAGAGACACCTACAGTTTCATGATGGAGCTCAAATCCATTCATTCCTTTGTACCTTCCTGCACCCCGCAATGCATATCAACCATTTGCTATGCGCCCAGCTCTGTGTGGGCTGCAGACTCACCAGCGGATCTGGGAACCAACTTCCTCTTCCAACTTTCCCTGCTGTCTGCGCACAATGAATCCAGATCTGGAAGAAAGCCAGATACTTAAAGAAGCAGAGAGACATTGGGGTCCCTTTCCTGGTCCCTTTGCAGCAAGAGATGAGGGCCCTACTAAGCCACACAGCTGCCTGTGTGCCTGGGATGAGTGGTTTCCTCTGGGGCCAGTGGCCCCAACCACGGCCGTACCCTCTCAGGTCTCCGGGAAATACCCACAGCAGGACAAGATGGGCCTCGCACACAACCATGGTTGAACTTCCTGTTACAAAGGATAGCATGGTAACTTTGAGTGATTACCAAGGAAGCCCAAAGTCCTTGCTCGGGTAATTAATTAATAAATACTAGAAGGTGCCATTTATCATTTGCTACAAGCCGGGCACTGTGCTGAGCATGTTATGGAATTCTTGCCCAACTCCCAGATGGGCCCCCTGTTACTGGACCGTGGGTCAGCTACGGAAACTGAGGCTGAGAGGGGCCAGTAATGTGGCCGTGGCCTTTCTAATGCCAAAGCCCCTGCATTTAACCTTTAGGCTAAAAATTCCAGTTAGCTGGGGACACAAATTTTGGACAGAGCAGCCTGAGGGAGGTCACGCTCCATGTCCGTGGGGCAGGGGGACGGATACAAAATGCAAGACGGCAGAGGGCTGTTTCGTCTTTGTGGCCACGGGGCACTTTTTTTCAAACAAACCTCATGGAACTAGATCAAAGGTGCCAGGTGATGCTAGGATGGGGGTCTTAAACAGCCCAGCTTCCCTCTCATCCCCTGCCCTTGAGGGCCGCTGAGGCCCTTCAGTGAAGCCCGGAGGTGTACAGGCAGCTGGCAAAGCACTTTGGTGTAAGGTCAAAGCCAGTCAGGGTGAACAGGGCAGGGGAGAATCCCTGGCAGGTGATGGCTGAAGTGGCCTTGAAGGTTTGGAGGGGAATGGATAGGAACTGAGAAGGGCAAACATCTGGGTAGGGGGAGGACGAGGCAGTCGCTCATTCATTCATTCATTCATTCAACACATATTCACTAAGCTCTGGCTCTGTGTCAGGCGTTAGTCTAGGCACTAGGGGTGCTGTGGCGATGATGGGAAACCACGCTCCTCCCCTCGGCCGAGAACTGGTTCTCTGCATGGCCTGACCCAGGAGGCCCAAGGGAGTGGAGCAGAGGCTTGGATGGAAGGCAGGAGATGTGGCTTGTTCATCTAGTAAGGGCATGCGAAGCTCCTTATGGGCCACTGGGTCTGGGTCACCACAACGTACAGGTGAGTTCAGGTTCTCTGGAAGCAGAGCCTGACACGTGACATCCTGTGCATGCGGTGTCTGGAAGGGGCACTTTCTAAAAGGGGCTTAGCAGGGCTGAAGTCTCGGCTGGAGATGCCACGGCCTGACTGCTTGAGGACTTCTGTAGCCTGAGCTATGTGACAGAGTTGATCCCATCTGCTGCAAGGGGGCAAGCCTTTGGTATTTTTATGTCAGCCAGTCACCAACTCAGGCTGTCCCCAAATGGGGTGAGGGGTGTTGCAATTTTCCCAACAAGTCAGTGTCCTTACGTAAGGCAATTCCCCAGGGAAAAAATAGGTCAGCAGCTGGTGAATGGGCAGATTGGCCTGGCAAAGGCCACCTGGGCAAGGGACCAAAATCCTCTCCAGTTCTGCCCCTGAGTAGTTCCTGGTCCAGCTGGGGAGCTAGGTGGTGGGCAGGGGAGGACCACACAGAGCGTGAATTGCTCCAGTGGAGAAGCACAGGGCAGGGAGAACTGAGAAGGAAGCGCCAGGCCCAATGCAGGAAGTTAGGAGAAGAGGAATTGAAGAGATGGGTCCTGGGTTCAAACCTTATCTCTGTCACTTGCCAGCTTTTGACCTCCAGCCAATTACTTCTCTCCCAGAGCCTCTGTTTGCTCAGTTCTGGGATGTAGATTTTTCTTGGGTCTCCGGTCTAGACGAGGTCAGTAGGATTTCTGTGCAAGTCCTATAGCCTGGCTGCTGGCACATGGTGACTGCTGGGACAATGCAGACGGCAGTGCTGGCGTGTGGAGGCTGGCCCAGGTTCTAAGACGCCCATGTTCCTGAGTGAGCCAGGTCCTCTCCTGGGAACTCCAGAGGTGGCTCCAGGAAGTGAGCCTGGGATGGCTGCCAGCGGCAGGTCCTGAATGTGAGCCGTCCTGTTGGTCCTGCAGAAGAGGAAATGTGGGCTGTGTGGGTTGGGCAGAGTTGGCTCAGGAAGGGCCTGGGGCTTAGCTGAGAGCTGAAGTCAGGCTGGCCTCCCACCCCTGCCCCCACACCTCAGTCCCAAAGCCCAGACCCTCTCCTTCTCCAGGTCTCACACATCCATCCATCCATCCATCCATGCATCCATCCATCCATGCATTCAACAAATATTTCTTGAACACAGATTATGTACCAGGCACAGACGATGCATTGTGAATGAAACAGAAGGGACCCCAATACTCACGGAGTTCAAAGTTCATGGTGGGGCCATTGAGTATTAAGGACAAGGTTCAAAAACAGGGACTTTGCCAAAGGTTCAGGAGGATGAAAGCGTTGAGTGGTTTCTGGGCAACGGGGATGCTCCCCACTCAAACTGTGGAGGCCTGGAGGTGGGGCCATGAGGCTGTGGGCTGGGCTGGGCTGGGGTGGGGTGTGGGGAGGGGACAGACAGAGCATGTGCTCTGCTTTAACTGGAATCCAGCTGGGAAGGGAAGGGTGTGGATCTCGGGGAGCGACCATCGGATTGGAAGGACACTGTGCATGAGGGTGTGTGCGTGTGATGGTTTGCATGTGTGCAAGGGTGTGTTTGAGGGCTTTGTGTGAGCATGTACGTGTGTGAGGCAGCATCTGTGGGGGTGTGTATGACAAGTTGTGCAGGAGTATATGTGTCAGAACGCGTGTGTTTCACGGTGTATACATGGGCGTGTAAGAGTGTTTATGAATGAGTTTGCACATGTGGTATCTGTATGGGTACATGTGAGGGTGTGTGAGAACGAGTGTGCGGGAGGCAGTGTGAAGGACTGTGAGTGTGCATCTGTACCTGTGAACGTGTGTGTGTGAATGTACCTGAGGGTGTGTATGTGCATCAGTGTCTGCATCTGTGAACACGTGTGCCCATATGTATGTACCATGTAATTTTCCCTTCAATTCTGGGGCCTTAGCATGAGAGTCTCGAAGCTCATTCAGTCCAACCTCTCTTCCACTCCCCCCTTGCCTGAATAACAACCCCACCTCACACGTGCATCGCACTCTACAGTTTGCATGACTCCATTCTTTATCCCTGGGGCCTCACAGTGGCCCCACACAGACGGCTTCGCCCCACCCAACAGATGTGGGCCCAGGGGAGACGGTGGCCTTGCCTAAGTCACAGCCATTGGCCTCTGGCCAGACATGGGCTCTGACTACAGATTTCTGTACCTCTTCTAATTCAAGAGCTTCTGCACAGGACAAGGTGCCATTCAGAGCCCGCACAATTCATGACATTATTTCTTTTGTCCTTTGATTCTATTACTTTCTTTTTTTATTCTATTTCTCTCCTGGGCTCCCCTTCTGTTCCACTTCATTAGGAATAAATGAGGCTATAGCTTTAACACTCCCTTGGCCCCCCTCTGCTAAATACACTTTAAAAATCACTTTTCAATTAAGAGGGAAATTCTTATAAAAATGTTTAAATCAAAGTGGAGTTTATTATTCAAGTAAACACAGTTAGGGGAAAAAATATGCATCTGCAATGCTTACCATGACGCCTTCAGAACAATGCATTACCAGGAGTCATTTAATGCTTACAGAGGAAAACAAGCACTCACAAATAAAGACCAAATATTTTCAGAGCCAAACCCCAAAGCAGAGAAAACATATTTGGTCTGAAGGAAGCTGGCAGAGCTGTCGGCCAGCAGTTCCCACAGACCTGGGGAACAAAATGCCTTTATCTGCCCACTTGACCCTGCAGGCTGAACTGATGGTGTTTCCTTCCATACATACCCCATACGCAACTGAACCTGCAACCTAGGCATGTGCCCTGACTGGGAATTGAACCTGCAACCTTTTGGTTCACAGAATGACACTCCAACCAACTGAGCCACACTGGCCAGGGCTCAGATGTGAAATACTTTCAGAGAGCACCTACTTTCACAGATACCTCCCTCTCAACGTCGCCAGGAAATATCTTTATGATGCTGTTGCTTAAATGTGGCAAAACAGCAGGTATGAGTCCTTCACACATATTCCTCTAAAGCCAAAACAAAACCCACAAATTAAATACAATCACAACTGCAGGGGGGCTGGAGGGGAAGGGAGGAGGGGAGGGGAGAGAATGCAAATAACTGTAATTGAACAAAAATAAAATAAAATTTAAAAAAAATACAATCACAACTGCAAAACACAGCACATATGAATTCAAAACATGTCCGCCATGGGCCGTGCGGTTCTGCGCACCGTGGGATTTCTGCCGGCCCAGCCTCGGAGGGCCCAAGTGGACTGGATTTTCCACACACCCGCCTCCGCCACCCGCTACCGCTGCGAATTCCATCCGCACTGCGGGGCTTCCCAGCCTTCTGCCTTCGGCAGACACGCAGAGGCTCATCTCCGTGTTATGTCCACGGCTGTTCTCATTACCAAGCTGTAATTAAAGCGGCTGTGACCAGTAGCCGTCCTACCAGAACGGTCACTGGAAATGATTCCATTCGCAGTGATCAGATAACTACCGCAGCATCCAGGGGAGGCTGACGGCGATGTCGTACAAGTGAAAACACAATGGTAACGCTTATAACGGGAGCATTTTGTGAACCATCCCCTGGGCCCCCAGTGTCGGGAACTGAAGTTCATGTGCATGCAGCAGTCTTGGCGGCAGGCGGTGACGTTGAGGAGCCCCATTAGGAGGTTATGGTGGCCTTAAGGTTTGATGCCAGCAGGGCTCTGAGGAAGACCCTAATGGTGTGCTAGAGCAGCGACTTTCAACAAGTGTGCCGTGGGAATTTTTAAAACCTGCAACACCCGACTGTTTGGTCAGAGGCTCCAACCTCTTTTCCCTCGGATGGTCCAAAAAAAAAAGACAGCCAACACAACAACAGCTGTCTGGCATAAACGAATCAAAATTATGCCTATTTTTTTGGTCAGATCAGCAAAAAGTATTTTCGGATGTGCCTCAGAGGTTTAGTAATTAGTTAATATGTGTGCCATGAGATTTTTTTTTTTTAAAGATTGAAAATCACTGTACTAGAGGGAGATTAAGCAGGAGTTGGGCCCTGATGGAGAGACCAGACAGCTGGCTTCCCAGAGCCCCGGGGTGCCGGGGTGCCAGGGAAGAAACCAGCAGGCAGCGAGGCAAGGAAGACGCCTCAGCTGGGTTTTCCCACGCTCGCTGGAGTCTGGGCTTGGCTTTATCCAATGCGTGGTCCCGGGTGGCATCCTTCAGTTCCGTGAGAAGCAGCCCTGCCGCCACCCTTGGCAGTGCGGACGGCTGAGTGAGGGTGCTAGGTGGGTGTCCAGGAGACCACAGTGTGAATCCGGCTCTGTGACTTACCAGCTATGGGACCTCCAACTGTCTAAACACGTCTGGGGCTGTGTTTCCGAGGCTGTAAAGGGGGAATAGCAGTGGTACCTTCCCATGGTTATTGTCAAGGTCAAACGCAGTCATGCCTGCAACAGGCTTGAGCCAGCGTCTAGAACCTTGTGAGTTCAGTAACTTACAGCTGCTGCTGCTGAGATTGCCCCGAGGGCCCACTGGCAGCATTCTCTCCTCGGTGCCTCTGTCTACGGCTCCATCCATCTGGGGCCCGGCTCCCCTCCACCTGTGGCGCCCGCTACCTGTGAAGACTCCACCCAATGCCCTGACCCCTAGCTGCCCTCCTTTCTCTAAAGCCGGTTCTCCACCTGGTTCCTGCCGCACACTCCTCGGCAGTCTGGTGAGGCCTGCGGGCCCCTCCTCAGAAGCATGTTTTTTCAATGCACAAAAAAATGACACACGGGCCTGTGGAGGAACCGATTATATTGAAATGTCATTACAGAAAAAAGCATCTTCAAACAAATGTGAGCTGGGAGCGTGTGTGTTTCTCTATTAATGGATTAACTAACCAGAGGAGCTAGGAGTCAGTCCAACAGGAACTGTATTTTCAGATAGTGAGGAGAATACATATTTCGAGATATTTGCAACAATTGTAAGGTGATAGGAAAGCACCTATGATTTCTACTGGTGACCAAGTCACAGGTCAGATAACACCGACGTGGCTTTTGGCCTCTATTTGTAAGAAAAGTAAATGCTAAACTTCAGTGAGAGTTCAGTAAAGTAAAGATGTAATTATTTTTCCCATCCGAGTTCATGGTCCCCCTAAGTTGGGTTCATAAACCCCTTGCTCCAAATCCAATATTGTTAACTGCTCTGCATTTGTCTTTTGCCATGAACTCTATTAGCTGTGTCTTATCTCTGTTTGAATGTGCAAAATCTCTATTTGAATGTTAAAAAATAATCAAAGAAGAGAGAAAGCCCTCCATTGGAAAGCAGTTCCCCGCCCCACCCCTTCCTACCCCTGGCTGTTTCCCAGGGGTTTCTGTGTTTCTGCTTCCTCTGTGGTTATCTCCAAATCTCTGAAACCCAGGCTTAGAGTTGATATTTATTGATATTCCGACCTTACCCCTTATCTATTGACATTTCCTACCCAGTCCTCCCAGGAGGGGTCCATCACTATTTTTAGTTCCGCGTTGGTTACCTTGGCAACTTTGAGACATGCCTTCACTCTTACTTGTAATTCCCTCCAGTACAGGCAGTGTGCTTTGACTCCACACTATTTTGGATGAGATGTTGGTCCTCCACCTTTCTTTCCTCTCCCCCTTTCCCGAATTTTCAATATTGATAACTCACTCTTTTTTTTATGTAAGGTCCTGTATATCTACTATCATTCTAAGCTTCTGGAAGGCAGGGATGTGGTCAGGTTTCTCTGGTATCCCAGGGGTTTATGGGATGTATCCCCATCCCCTGGCTGCCTAGCTGGGCAAGCAGCCCCCAGCCTCCACCAGGACCGGGGGAGGGAGTGGACTGCCTCAGTGTAAGTCTCTACCAGGGGCCATTATTGCCCACCATTTTGCACTATAGGTTTTCTCTCCTGGTCCTGGGGCTGAACTCCCCACTACAGCTTCAAGGAAGCATCTTCAGGGAGACTACTAATGACCGTCTGAGTGATTAGCTCCCCTCCCTGCAGCATCACGAGATGTTCAGCCAGGCACAAAACGGTTCTGGGCAAGGAGACAGCAAGGCCGACTTTCAGAAGGCTTTTTTGTGTCATTCCTGAGTTTGATGGCTTGCCTCCCACGTGCTGTTCCTGTTCAGACAATAAATCCATTTCTGCGAGATAGATCTTCTGCAAAAAAAGATCTTTCTGAAGCTTGCTCTCTTCACGTATGTCCCTTTAACATCCATCCAAGGTTTCCTGATCTCCTGGGACAAAGCCCAAACTCAAACTCAACCCAAGGCCCTGGACTCTAGCCAATTCTCTCATTCCTCCCAGCTTTCCTTTCCATCGTCCAGACAGACAGCATATCATCCCCCAGCTCAGTATCCTTTTTCTTGCTCTTACCTTTGCACATGCCGTTCTTTCTGCCTGGAAGGCTCTTCTCCCCTCACAGCAACCCTTCCTGCTTGTCCTTCCTGCTTCAGCTGAGACGCTACCTCTGCCAGAAAGTCTCGCCTGACCCCCCTAGGTCTTGCATCCTCCCGCAGCCTCTTGTGGGCATTCCTCTCCTAGCCCATACCCTACCGAATCGAGATTGCCATTCACTTGTTTGCATCCCCCTGTAGAATGTGACCTCCTTGAGGGCAGGGCCCATGTTATTCAGTGTTAGGTCCCAGCAATGCCTAGCGCAGTGCCCGAGAGCTAGAAAGTGTTCAGTGAATATGTTCATGATGGGCATGGAAGGAAGGATGATGGAGGAATGGAGGGACATGAATAACTGGGTAGATATTTGGATGGATGGATGGATGGGTGGGTAAGTGGATGGATAGATGGATGGATACCTGGAAAGATGTAGGTGGGTGAAAAGGTTACTGGTTGAAGGATGGAAGGTAGATGATCTTCTCGTCCCTGATAAATGTATAAATAATCAGACCACAGGGAACAAACTTCACATGTCTTTCATCCTAAAACTCCATGGGGTGACTGGACTGGCCCCGTTGCATGTTGCCCTGAGGGCAAGTTCACGTCCCAGCTGTCCCAGCTCTTTTTAATCCATGGCGGGTTGTCACTCAAAATGTCTGACCCATCCTGGGACCTGGACTTTTATGGAGTATTTTGGGGGCTCTGAATTTTAGATGTTTATTGCCAATGGTGTAAGCAGGACTTTCTTGGAATTTATTTTCAACAACAAACCTTTCCTAAGAATACATTGTGCCCCAGCAATTACGATCGGTGCTGGGGATGTGGGGATGAACAAACATGGCCTTTCCAGGGCTCAAAGTGGGGGAACGGTGGGTGTTAGCGGGCCCTCAGCCCGTAACGTCAACGCAATGACGACAACAGCAACCAACACCCCTGCTGTTCTCTGATGAATGGGAGAAGAGGACACAGATGGAGAGATAAGCAGGTGTCCTGATGGGAGAAAGTACAGGAGAAAGATACTGCCCTGCTGTGTGAGGTAGGTACTTTTAGCTTCAAGGTATCAATGTGGAAAGTGAGGCCCAGAGGGGTCAGCTGGATAAGTCAAGGTCACGTAGCTGGTAAGTGGCGGTCTCCCTTCCCCTAGGACCCAGGCTTCTAACAATCGCGTGGCCCTGACATAGCATAAAGCAGACCATGAGAGAGGGACCAGGAATGCACTAAGCCGGGGGCCAGGGGAACATGGCAGAGAGGGAAATGCGCTCCTCCTGGAGGCAGGCTGAGAGTTTACGGCAGGAGATGGCTCTCCGTGCGCCTGAGGGTGGTTATTCGCAGAATGGATAGGGCTCAGCCCACGGCCTTGGCCTCCGACACCGAGGTGTGGCGCGTTCCGTGGTGCACAGCTAGGGTGGAGGCTCTGCCCAGGGCAGGCGTGCATCTCTAAGCCACCCCACTGGCTTCCCCAGAGGCAGCACAGTGCCGAGGACGGGACCCAGCTTGTGATCAGATGGGCTTGAGCTGGAATCCCGGGCCCCTGCCAGCCGTGGGACAGGCAAGTGACCGAGTCCAGTGTCTGTCTCAGTGTGACTTCTCTGAGCCTCTGTTTCCTCATCTGGGAAACAGGAGTCATGGTGCCTCCTTCGCACAATGGTGAGTGTAAGGACAGCGTGAGCCAGCCTGGCAGGAGGCAGGGCTCCCTAAATGCTGGGTCCCTTCTCCTGGTCCTCGGGTACAAGCAGCCCGCTTGGACTGTTCCCACAGCTGACCCTTTGCGGACAGGGAACCCCTTCGAGAATCTAATAACAGCTAGAACCTCTCTCTAAAGAGAACTATATATGCACCCCAAGTTGTGTGAACCATCTCAGGAGGTGGGCACCCCATTGTGGGCTCAGGCTCAGCCCTCCTGGCCTCAGGGCCAAGGTGTAAGTCATGTAGTTACCTGCATGAGCATTGTAGCGATGCTGGAGTTTGGAAACCCAGGGGACCATAGATGATCAGGTTTCAAAGTCTCTCCCTGAATTGATCAGAGCAACCGTCACCATTGTTTGGAGATTTCCCATATTCCGAGCTTTGCAGGGAGCCTCTTACATGTATTAGCACTTTCACCAAGCAAAGCAATTCCACCCGTAGACCCCATTTCGCCGATGAAGACACTGAGGCTCCGAGGGGTGAAGTTACTCCCCCACGGTCGTTCAGTAAGTGGCAGAGCCAGGATGTCGACCTGGGTCCATTTAATTCCAAGAGTCGTTGTCCTAAAGTGGGAGGATTCGTGTGACTTAGGGCCAGTTGTTTCTCACACCCTAAATTAAATGCAGTATGACTGTGTCTTTGTTGATCCAGAGCTCACGGGGCTGGAACAGAAGCAGAGGGGACACAGGGGGGTGGCTGGCCATGATGACCCTGACCGAGTATGCTCTGCTCCCAGCCTTTGGCACACTGAGTGGGATGCGTGCAGCGCCGGACCTCCCTGAGCCCATCACTCCCAAAGCTGTCCGAGGTTTCCAGAGCAGGATCCTCCTGGTCGGTGCCATGTGGGCTGTTTTTCTCACAGTGGCAGAGAACAGCGGGATGACACTGTTGATGACAGCTCACGGGCACCCTTTAATTAGATGGTCGGTCTCATTCCTGCACTTCTGAGGCTGTCGAGTCCTCGGAGAAAGCAGTGGGCCTTGGTGTCATCGGAAACTGGTTACCCAGCGGCTTTGTCTCCTGGAAGGAATGCGGTCGTGGGTTTTCCCCACTGTGACTTTCATAGGCAGAGAAGCAGCCTGCTGACAGCCTGGCGGCCGTGTCCTCTCACACACGAGGCCGCAAGACCCACTGAAGCAGTTGGCTTCAGTCCCTGGCCCCTCCTGGGGCCTTGGCCACCCTCCACAGGAGTTGCCTGAATGACCAACCCCTCCCAATTAGAGCTGTCAGCAGTGGACACTCTGTTTCCCTCTGTATGTCCACCCACAGAGCGTGGGAGGTGCATCGCAGCAGAAAGGAGGGAAGAGCAGCTGGGGACTGTTCCAAGGCCAACCCCGCTCAGGCCGGGACGTGCTGGGGAGCTCAGGTGCGTGACTGATCTCTCTGGGTGCCATGGCCCCCCTTATGAAGTGCGAGAGGCGGTGGCAACCCGCTGTGCACGTGGGCTGTGGGATCTCAACTTTCGGGAACAAGAGACGTGTTAGTTTGCTACGGCTGCCATAGCAAACTCCCACCGACTGGGTGGCTGAAGCAATAGGAGTTTATCACTTCCCAGTTCTGGAGGCTGGAAGTCCAAGATGAGGGTGTCGGCAGGCGTGGTTCCCACTGCTCCGAGCCTCTCCTCCTCAGCCTTGGGTGCCTCAGGCCTCGGGGCATTCTCCTGTCTTTACAACCCCTTCCCTCTACGCCTGTCACGTCTGTCTGCCTCTTCACATGGTGTTCTTTTTAGACGGACAGCAGTCAGATCAAATTTCCCCTCCCCACTCCCGTATTACCTCATCTTAGCTAATTGCATCTGCTACAGCCCTATTTCCAAATAAAGTCACATTCTGAGGTCCTGGGGCGAGGACTTCAGCGTGTGAATTGGAGGCAGGGCAGGAGGAGCTCAATTCAACCCAGAACAAGGAGGGGACTCCAGAGCACCTTAGAAAAGGGCAAGAATGGCTTGGAGCCTGTCGTCTCTTCTATAAGCGGTCAACAGACAGATAACAAGCCACGAAAAAGACAGGATGGCAGGAGGAGGGGAGAGAGTCTGTGGTTTTGAATGAGTGGCTGGAACCGGAGTATAAGGACACAAGTCTGTCACCAGAACGCAGGTGACAGAACCCCTCTTCTCCTCCTCCTCTCCCTTCATCTCCCTCCTCTTCCTCCATCTCCGTCCGCCTCCTTCATCTCCCTCCTCTCCTACCTCTTCTACCTCATCCTTCTCCTCTTCCCTTCCTCCTCTCCCCCTTCTCCTCCCTACTTTTCCTCCCTCCTCCTCCTTCAGATTAGGGAACAGTGAGGTACTTGGGCATTTTGAGGATGCTTCTCTCTGTGAAAGAAGACATCCCGGGGAAAGGTGAGCAAGGGGGAGCTGCTGGGATTTGGAAAAGATCTAGTGCTCGATGTCTGTTGCCTTTTTAAATGAGAATATTCAGAAATTGCTTTCCTTTATACCCCCTCCCCCAATTGTAGGTTCCTGAGAGCTGCTGATCTTAAACTTCAGCCAAAATCTGATGCACTGGAGGCTGGGGGGTGGGGGGTAGGTAATGGGAGGGGATGTAAAGAGAGTTGAACCTGGAGACAAAGGCAGGTCTGAGTCAAGGGGTAAGCAGGGGGTCAGACAACTTAGGGCGGTTGGGCAATGCGGGGAGGGATAAATTCTGATTTGTGCTTTAGAAAGATCCTGCTGGCTGATGGCAGTGAAGAGTGAGCAGCACACACAGTAACCCCAGCAAGAGATGGTGGTGGCCTAAGGCTTTCTAATATGGCTTAAGAATTGAGTATAAAAATGGGACCTGTCTCATCTTTGAGCTCCTGAATCTGACCTAGACAGATGGCAGGGACTAGAGAGTATCACCAGCAGAGGACAGGCATCCCAGTTCAAATCCTGGCCATGGAGAAACGCTGTGTGGCCTTGGGCAATACACTTAATCTCTTTGAGCCTTGCTCTCCCTGACCATGAAATAAGGACAATAACCTATCTCCTGGGAAAAGTAACAGTGGCTACTCATCTGGCCACAGGACGATTAAGTGAGAAAATGCACGTAAAGAATGGTGCCCAGCCCTGGCTGGTGTGGCTCAGTGGATTGAGTGCCAGCCTGCGAACCCAAGGGTTGTCGATTTGATTCCCAGTCAGGGCACATGCTTGGGTTGCAGGCCAGGTCCTCACTTGGGGGCATATGAGAGGCAACTGATCAATGTATCTCGCACATCAATATTTCTCTCCTTCTCTTTCTCCCTCCCTTCCCCTCTCTCTAAAAATAAATCAATAAAATCTTTTTTAAAAAGAGAAGAATGGTGCCCAACAGAATACAGACCCAACACACAGAGTAGCTGTAATTATTTCATTTATCAATTGGTAATTCTCCAGTGACCCAGTCCCTACTTCATGCCATGTTCTGGGGACCCAGAGAGCAGGATGCTGTCCCTGTCCTCAAAGATGTCACAGGCCAGCAGGGGAGGCAGACAGGTATATAAAGGGGAGGGGAGTTGACTCAATGGGTGATTCTGTTATTTTTCCTGTGAGGTAGGTGATGATCCTTTTTTTATGGTTGGGGACACCAAAGCTCAGAGAGCTTAGGTGTGTCGCCCAAGGCCACACAGCAAGTTTCTCCATGGCCAGGATTTGAACCGGGGTGTGCCTGGTGTTCCTCACAGGCATGGGCAATGGTCAGGGGAGCATCTGTGGGGAGAAGGAAGAGCTGTGAGTGTGGACAGTGAGAACCCCCGGGATCCCTGCCCCAGCTGCCAGCCGGGAACACAGAGCAGTCATATGATCAGACCTGGAAATCTCTCCTTGGCATGGAGAGACCAAGGGCTGGGGGTGTGTGTGTGTGTGTGTGTGTGTACAAGCATGTGTGTTGGAGTCGGGGAGTTGCCTAAATAGCCCAGATCACAAGCCTCGTGGTGCCGGGTTGGTGATGGCCACGTGGTCACGGGACCCATGCAGGAGTGCTATGTGAGATGAAAAAGGCATCCAGGGCCTTACCTGGCCCCGGGCCGTCCAGCTAAAGGGCAAGGGTGAAAATAACCCTGGACTGTCAGGAGCTGACGGTGAGATGGCCTCCAGGAGGGCACGTGATGGGCTTTCTAAACTGCAAAGTCTGCCCGCCCCTGACCTTGCCACGCCTGGAGAAACTCCTGCGCAGAGCAGGTTGTTTATGGTAGTAAACAGCTGGGAGCAGCCTAAACGCCCATCAGGACGGGATCGGGAAAGGAAAGCACAGTCTCTTTGATGGGTACAGCTCTTTAAAACAGCGCCAGTCTACACGTATTTCTATGATGAGCTCTAAACACAGCCTGTGGGGTGAGAAGTTACAGAATAAGGTATAAAAGGTAATAATATTCATGTATATTTGACTATTTGTACATATACAAAATAATGCTCTGTATACTTTTTATCTATATCTATATATATATCTATATCTATCTATCTATATATATATATGTATTTATATGTCTCGATATAAAGCAAAACTGAAAGACCCAGGGAAGTCAGCAGTGAGGTTAGAGGACATTTGATACCTAGAACAGATCATTTTTTAACACGCTTCTCCTCCACATGACAAAATTCTTTTCAGTAACAATGCTGTAATAATAGGTATTATTTTCGTATGTTTATTCTTTGGTTTTAAGTCAATAATTTTAAAAGAATAAATTTCCATTTTAAAGATATGTTCA